>JASAMX010010210.1:0-18622 GCA_030248175.1 Microlaimidae sp. YZB2_3 | reverse complement strand
ATTTTGTGCATCTACTTCGTTCAGTTACGTATTGTTATTCCTACTGGTTTATTATTAAGCTTAAGCGTCTGTGATATTAGCATGATTACAGTATGTTTCTTTCATTATTGCCTGCAACCGCTTTTAAAGGTAAAATTTTTTCGCTTACATTTAAAAAATTACCAAGAAACTGCGATTCGTATTTTTTATGTTTTAAACTTATGAATTAATTAAACTCTGTTTTGATTAAAAAACAAATTATAAATTCAAGCGACATATTTTATAAATAAATCTAAACATATGCTAAGAAAAAAATCAATATGTTCTTTTTAAAAACTGTATATTTTTTTAAAACAAACTGATTTACTATTAATAATAAGGTTTTTAGTCCTAAAACTTTAAATTTTTTGATATTTTTAATATATAGATACATTAGAGAGGAATACGCTACAATGTATAATTTATTTAGTTTCATATATAATTTATCGTTACAATTTATAATTTATCGTTACAATTTATAATTTAACTAAACCTATCTAATTTTTCTGTCGGACTGTATAAAACTTGTGGTATAAGCAAATAAAGCCTTAATAAGTGATTTTTGCGCTACCATTGTATTATAATTTATTTTTTATTAAATTCATATATTTTGTCGGATGGTTTAAGATTTGTGGTATGATCAAACAAAATCAGAAACAACTAAAAAGTTTGGTTGGATTCGCTCATGGTAAATGTTAAATTTTGACATTAATTAAAATTTACAACAAACAATAGAACGTTGCCTACTAGGCAATGTCACGACCAAAATTATTTCATATGCTCACAAGTCCTATATCATACGCCAGAAAAATTAGATAGGTTTAGTTAAATTATAAATTGTAACGATAAATTATAAATTGTAACGATAAATTATATATTGTAACGAAATAAATTATACATTGTAGCGAAAAAATTCCTCTCTAATGTATCTATATATTAAAAATATCAAAAAATTTAAAGTTTTTTAGGA
Source organism: Microlaimidae sp. YZB2_3 (assembly GCA_030248175.1). NCBI lineage: Eukaryota > Metazoa > Nematoda > Chromadorea > Desmodorida > Microlaimidae > Microlaimidae sp. YZB2_3. The sequence goes on along the minus strand of JASAMX010010210.1, from coordinate 17,634 downwards.
CTAAAAACCTTATTATTAATAGTAAATCAGTTTGTTTTAAAAAAATATACAGTTTTTAAAAAGAACATATTGATTTTTTTTGAGCAGAATGTCAAGATTTATTTATAAAAATATGTCGCTTGAATTTATAATTTGTTTTTTAATCAAAACAGAGTTTAAATTAATTCATAAGTTTAAAACATAAAAAATACGAATAACATTGTAGTTTCTTGGTAATTTTTTAAATGTAAGCGAAAAAATTTTACCTTTAAAAGCGGTTGCAGGCAATAAATGAAAGAAACATACTGTAATCATGCTAATATCACAGACGCTTAAGCTAATAATAAACCAGTAGGAAGTTGATTTTTTAAGTTTTTGATTTCGCATTATAGCAATAAATATCAAGATGTTTGTAGTTAATCCATAAAAACCTAAAACAGTCCAAGCAGTCACTGCTACAATGTCTTCAACCAAAGTTGTTTTGTTTTCAATTTCTTGAATGGAAATATTACTGAGCATGATAAGTTTGAATAAGTGGCTATTTTACGATCATTCACCAATGACCATATTTGTCTTGAAATTATTTTCATTCAATCTATAAATAGCTAAAAAATTATTTATGGAAAATAAAACAGAAAACCAATTATTAAAATTTAATTTTTAAATCCGTAAGGTAACTTACTTAAATTCTGCCAGCCTTAATTTCAGCAACCGGTTGTTATTTTTGCCATGCACAAAGTTATGTAATGAACTGCGGAAGGCTAGATAGATTATTATTTATAAATCTGATCTTGTTTTAGTTGATTGTATTTAGTTGGTTGACATAATTTTTTATGTGAAGAGCACATTAGCCAGTGGCCGAAATTAAGGATGACTGAATTTAAGTCAGTTAGTTCAGTGGTTTGCATTTCTAATTATAGCAAAAATCGATTTAGGTATTTTTGAATAAATTTTATGTATTCTTGACTGTGCATGTATTTTTTAACGTTTTTATAAAACCAAACATTATTATATCATTTTTATTATAATAATCTAACCAAAATGAGTTTAAGACCAATTTTTTAAAATGTTTTAAACTTTGTTTTTTGTTAATTCTGCTTGTTTAAATTTAAAACACATAAAATTAATAATGTTTAGGTTTGAAATTATGTTATGTTATAATAATGTTAAATTCTAATCGAAAGAGAAAAAAAAATATAAGAATTTTGTTGGATAAAACAAGACAAATTGTCATATAATAACAAATATAATAATTTCTTTACTGTAATGTAAATTATCAGCAGAGTCCAGGTGTATACCCAACTAAAGCAAAAAAGCTTTTACATATACACTAGCTAAATTTTATAAATGAGAAACTTCATGAACCTACTTCTTTTCGCTAGAAAGTAGAACTGCACCCTGGGGAGGATTGCAAAACAGCTACTCTTTACCTTCTGTTTTTAACTTTTATGTTTAGCTTCCACAAAATCTTATTCACCGTGTATATGTTTGCTGTAGCTTTTATTCAATATTTAAAAAAAATATTGTATAAATTGTCTGCAAAAAACTTATTTAAATAAATCTCGCCAACGGCGGTCGATTTGTACATTAATTTGGTCAGTATATAATTATAGTCTTAATACTGATATAAGTAATAGTTCATTTTTTTTCGAACAATGTGTACGTGAAATTTTTTCTATAGTGCACATCATTTAGCTACATTATAGTTTTTTATTTCAATAAATGAAATTGGTTAAAAAATTACTTTGGCGAATAAAAAAGCTTTAGAACTACACAATTACGTATATGATGATTGCATACATTTTTTTAGCGAAAATGTGAACTGGTGAAAAAATACCAATTAATATTGTTCTTTACATTGTTTATTTCTACAAATTATAACAGCGCAAGACTTCTTAGCTACATAAATAATCACTGTCCTACATATAACTGTCTTATTTTTCTACCCGTTCTCTAGATATAATAAATTATAAAATTATCAGAAGTGCGTTTATTTCGGTGTGTATTTTAATAATTTACTAGTAATAATTTTTTACACAAATTAAATTTGTCATATCATAAAAACTATGTAAATTTAAAATACAAAGATCAGTATAATTTCCAGTTTTATATAACAAATAAACTTTTTAAATCCAAGAAAGTCTGGCAGTTGTCTTTGTCTAAAGTTCGTAATTTTTATACCAAAATCCAAAATTAAATCCAGATTGTATTCTAATTTAAAAAACTTTGATATAAGTTTTTTTATACATTATTTTCCAAAAAGTGATCAGGACATAAACCATAAAAAACGTATGATGAAATAAGGCTTGAAATGTGATAACATTGCTGTATCCTAAAGCGTCATTAGTAATCGTATAAAAACGATTGGAGCCTCAGAGCAGGAAAAGATTGGTTTCCTTGAACACTGCAAGAAAATTACTTTGAATAGGTAATAAATAATTCTCCCGAACTCATAGTTAGCCACGTCTCTTCATTTTGAAATGAGGTCTGATCTAATCAAGTGGGAACGTTTGAAAACTCGCCATAAAAGAATTCATCAGAGCTTAAATATCTTTACCCTTAAATATCATTTTTTACGCGTATGCCAAGGCTCAAAGACACTTAACACTTCTTTAATAGCAAATTGTATATGAACTAACAATTATTTTTTATTGTTAGGTGGAAAGTTTGACTTGAAAAGTTTCAATGTAGTTGAAAGAGTCAAAAGATACAAGTTTTCATTTAAAAAGGAGCAGCTATATTTTTATTCTGAATTTGAAAAAATGCACGTTTTAATCTTTTTTCTCGCTATTTTTTTTGTTTTTTTTTCGGTTCAAAAAGCTTATTTCTCATGAATTTCTGGCGAAAAACGGCGAATGAAAGATAGGCCAAAGTGCTTGTTCTGCTTATCGTCAAAGTGACATAGGAAATATCAGCCCGCTAAGGGGGTGTCCATATAAGATTTGTACGTCATCCGTAAAAGTTTTATCCGCGTGCCGATACGCCCCGTGAAAAAGCCCCGTTTAATTGAATTGAAAAGCTTAAAAAAGATATCTAATTGATATGGGCATAATTTATGGAAAATATTGAAAATCCAACGGATTAAGGTGGAATGTACTGCGAAGCACGGGTGAGCTTTTGAACGCGGAGAGGAGCTAAAAATTGAAATAATCATTTAATACTAAATTGTCTGATTTAGGGTCGATGGAGCCTAGGAAACTTGGAGCTGGAACCTGGAGCCAAGAATAGGGAACTTGGAGCCGTAAGTGGGGAACTTGGAGCCGTAAGTTGGGAACTTGGAGCCGTAAGTTGGGAACTTGGAGCCGTAAGTGGGGAACTTGGAGCCGTAAGTGGGGAACTTGGAGCCGTAAGTTGGGAACTTGGAGCAAAAAATAAAAATTGCTAAAACGTGTACCTAAGCCTAAGCGAAACCTAAATTTTACCCCAAACCAATTTTTTCTGAAAGGCTCCAAGTTCCCTGCTTGTGGCTCTAAAGACCCCGTACCAATTGTCTCAAGAGAAAACTTAACAAAATCAGCATATAATAACATATATTTTAAAATGAAAGTTGTGCACTCATTTTTCGTACTTCATTTCGGACTCTTACGTCATCAAAATTATTACTCTAAAATAGTTTTATTTTTTGCTTTATTGCAGTGGCCCTTGAGCTTTTTCACCCTTTACGATTATTATAGACAATCTGACGCGGAGTGTATGTCGCGTCTCGCGTTTCAGTGCATAACGCCATCTGAAATGTGGAGTTTCACAGCAGTTAACTATTGAGAACCACTGGCGTACTGCATTCAGACACGCTTAATGGTAAATGCGGCCTGCGTTTCATTTTGCGTCTGAGACGCGATAATGGTCGGAAAGGGTTAATAAAAAATAAGGTTTAAAAATTATAAAAAAATATAAAGAATATATATTAAGTTAAATATATCTCTATATATTAAATATAAAAAATATTGCAAAATTCACGAACGAAATTAAAGTTATTTTGTCATATCGACTCGTTATTCAAATACATTCTTGAAAAATCAAATTGTTCAATTTTTTTCTTAAAAGACCAAATAAATTAAGACCGATTTGCAGTTACTGATCTAAAAAAGACTGATTTAAATAATAAAACCTAGGTAGCCAAAAGCCTAAACATTAAATTTGGCTTAGTTCGGATCAGTAATAAACGAGTAGGTTTTTTTTAAAAAAAAACATGGTGGTCTTGAGGTATATAAAGTATTTTTACCTTTTCAGTTTAGTTGAAAACAGCTATATTTTTGTCTACTGGCTGGAATTAAAAGAAATTTATTATTTAATGTTTTTTCTGCAACGCTTATTTAAATTCGTTAATTATTAACGATCGATTTAGCGTACCCGTTTTTAATTAAAGTTAAAAGTTCGGTTATACTTCTCTGATTTGTTTTAAGAAATTAAAACAATACTTAAAAATAATACCAAAACTGAAATACAGAAAAAAATTATAACAAAAAATTTAAAAAAAAGAACTCAATATTATTCTATGAAATGACGTAAATTTAGGATTATATACGTAAAAAAAGAGTTCAATAAAAACAGCTTTTGTGTAGTCTTTATATCCCGGTTAAATTTTCACATAACCTAAATGCATCATCACTATTTTACAATCTTTCAAATTTGCGAAAAATATTCCCTAGACACTGCTTCGAGTTTCTTATTGAAATGAATAAAATAAATTATTCAAAAACTTTGGCAATTATAATACACATATATTGTATATATATATTAAATCAAAATAGATTTATAAAAAAGCTATAATGCTATTATATTTTAGGTGCTTTTAAGCAAGGAGGAGGTGCTTAAAAAAGTTTTTAAAGCCCACAATAGTTTGTTAGAATAGTTTACCTGGTGTAAAACTTTTTTGTCAATAATAATAATCACTACATATGTAGAAAATTTCCGGCTTTTTCTCACATGTCTATATAATTAACGCTAGCAGGGTTATAATTAAATTTATGTGATTCTTAACGGCATGCGGCATTATATATATATATATATATATATATATATATATATATATATATATAGTTGATATAAACCAAGTACTGGGCTTAATTTATAAAAAGACCAGTTGCATTTACGCCGCTATAAACATCCAGTAATAATTTTTGGACATATTTGTATTTTCGCACACTAAGTCTACATATATTATTCTTTTGATTTTAAAATATGTTTAAAAAAATATACTCTGAAATTAAAGCAGCACAAATGTGTAGTTTTACCCTGGGCGTATGCTTAAACCAGAAAAAAAGGGTCGTTGCACTCTTTATTATATGAATGAAAAGAATAAAAATATGGAAACTGCATGAAAAGTACGAGTTTTTTGTTATTATAAAAGTTATGAAAATAACAAACAACATCGTTTGTTTTTATTTTAATTTAATTTAAGACCAAAATTTTTGATGATAACATTATTTAATCATCAGGGCTCTTAAAATCTTTGAAAAAATCAGAATAAAAAAACTTTATTAAAAGTTTAAAAAAGTAGTAAGTTACGTTTTTTTAGACGAAAACCAACTGATCGACAAATTGCCCTTAAAACTTCAGACAGATCTTGCTCTCTCAGTTCATTACGAAACGCTCAGTAAAGTGCAGATGTTTCAAGTAAGTTCATAGTTTTAGGACTATAATTAGATTTTACATGGTATAGATTCTTTTATTGTTTATATTGGTAAAACTTAATTAGAAAAGTAACATTTTTGGACAAGGCAATTTTACGCAATTAAAAATTCATTTTGTTTTAAAAACTATATGCATATCAGAGCCAGTCATTAATAGTTAATTGGACTTGAGTTAAAAGCTTAGTATGGTTTACCATGGCTAGTCGTTATATTTAAACACAAAGCAAAATATTCTTGATAATTTTTTTGCAATTTGTAACAGAATTTTTTTTGACACATATGAACTTTTATAATAATATTATACAGAAATATTTTAAAGGTTATTTAATATGTAACACAAAAGAAACCATAAAAATAAAAGAATTAAATAGTTACAACCTATAGATGATTTTCGTCTCTTAGTTCATCTTGGTGACCTCTCGCAATTAAAATATTTTTAAACATATCAAAATCTAGCGATATTCCTTGCAGCTCCGAGCTCCGCGCTTCGGAACTCTGGAGCGGAGCTCGATTTTGTGAGCTCCGGAGCGATCCCCGAAGCTCCACAGCTTCCTCCGCTTTAGTTGGCCGGAACAAGGAAGCATGATTTGGAATATCGCTATCAACTACTTTATTGTCTCGGTAGAGGAAATAATGTTTTTTTTGCACCGCTATTTATTACAGCTCATCGCTTTTAAAAAATTTTACATTTAATTTTTTTTTGCAAAATTTTTAGCTTACCGATATTTTCACTTTCACTTTCGACAGTTCACAAGAATAAACAACTGATCGAGTTTTGTTTATGATATTTGCGGCGGTCTTAATATGCCGCATGGATTGAGTTTATGAAACAAATGGGTTTATTAAGTACAAATGAAACAAATAAGAACAATTTTTGACAAAGGCGTCAGATCCTAAACTAATGAAGTCTACGAACAGCATCTATACACTGAAAAATCAGATATAAAATAATAAATATGCAATGCCAACCTAAAAAGTAATTTTTATGAAGTTTTAGAAATGTGTACCGGTGTAACTAGGGCGCTTATTATTCTTATCTAGTAGTAAATTGACATTTTTAGTTGCGAGGTAGCAGTCCTCCAGTTATATATCTACATTGTAGCGTACTTCATATTTCGCCAACTGTTAGTATTTCAAGAAGCTATGGCTTAAAACTATATAAAATCTTTTAGGATTGTGACAAAGCAATGTTGCGAGATCTTGTTCTAAAATTAAAACCTGTGCTCTACTTACCAGGCGATTACATTTGCAAAAAAGTAAGTTTTTAAAATCTTCATCAAAATTATTATTTTTAAAATAATATGAAGTTAAACACATTATAAATAGCCAGTGAACGTTTAACCAAAGTGAAACAATATTGATTAAAATAACTGACTTAATTTCGGACAACTTGGATTTCAGCAATTGACTGTTTTTTACAGTGTGTGTTGTTTCCGCGAGAATGGGACTTCTCTTAAAGTATGAACAGAAGCTGAATTTAAATAATTTCCGGTTGCACGGCTAAAACTGAGTATAAAAATACTACATCTAGTAAAAGACGACTGAGAAAAAAAAAAACAACGTAATGTAACAAGTTTGAATAATAATTATATGAAATTAAGGTTGACCGTAAAAATTTTATTTAACTACTATAGTTACTTAAAAAAAGCGTACAAATTCAAAAATTATCGTTTAAACCGTAAATAAACAATATTCTAAAAGGAATTTTTAATCTCCTAAATTGAATAACAAATGAAAACTGCAAAAAAATTAAATCCAATTCAAAAAACGTAAAATTTTATAGCTTTTAAATTTTATAGCGTAAAATTTTATAGTAAAATTTTATTCTTAAAAAATTGATATTTTTAAAAACTTTTTGATAATATAAATTGTTGTTTTAAACTATAAAAACTGTAAAACCTTAAGTTTGTGTTTAAATATCATTTTTGCAATGTTTTGGTTAAAAATAAAGATTTTCGTATCATACTCATATGTACGCCAGCCCGCAGAAAGATAACAAAAAAAACGAGCGTTATAAATTATTATAGAAAAAGTTTCCAAAAAATCATTATTGTGTAGCTAATGTGTTTCCCTAATTAACATTAACATAATCACCAGTATTAAAACGTTAAAAAACATGTATGCTTTTATGATACTGAAAAACCTTTTTCTTCCGTTTTCGTTTTTTCCCCAGAAATTGGAGTGCTGCCCCAAGTCGCTTAGGGCTCTGGAAACTGGGATCTGGGATCTGGAAAACAATTGGGAACGCTTGTTTTGTTGTTTCCAGGATCTGAAAACTATGGTTAGGTGTCAAGGAGTCCTAAACCGCAATGAACGTTTTGTTGACATGGCATATTTTGAAAAAAAAGGGAGCAATTCACAACGTTTTATGTAATAGAAACTCGTTATTTTATACAGACAATGGAACTGTATAATAAACAAATTATAGCACATATACGATACGGCTTTATAATCTAAAGACTACCGTAATGCATGTACATATTTTAATAGGCAAACACGATGGTCAAAACCTTTCCATTTAAACGGAATTTGTTTAGTGTTAAATATCTTCACAGAGTTATAACGTTATAGAATCACTTTTGGCCAATTGCAATTAGCACTTATGGAAAAATGGAAATCTCTCATTCACTAATTATCAATTTTTTCCCAAGCGCTAATTGGGTAAAACAGCTATTCCCACAACCATTCCCACAAATCAAATCATATATGACGTGATCACGAATACTATATGAAATTTTCAGGGTCCTTAAAATCCTGACGTGAATCTTTGTTTGGTTTAATAAAGCTAATTAATCAGATATCAAAAAAATTAATCAAATAATTAGCATACTAAAAAATGTGCAGGTATTAAGATAATTTCTCTACAGAAAACCACGTAGTTTGTGCTTTGTTTCTTATAGTTCCAGTTAAGGTGTCTTTTTTTTTGTTCGCGCTTGTTACAAAAAAACATGAATTTAAAATTAAATTTATAGGGTGAAGTTGGGAAAGAGATGTACATAGTTAGCAAAGGAAAAGTTGAAGTTGTTGGAGGAGAAGATGGTAATACGGTATTTGCTACTATGAAAGAAGGAAGTACTTTTGGTGAAATTAGGTACATATATTAAAAATGGTTATAGGAGAATATAAATGTAATGCAAATGTGCAACAAATTTATCAATATATTGTAAATACAAAAATTTATAGACTTTTAAAAAATAATATAATAATCCCGAGCTTTAGAATTTTTATTTAGATTTATTTTGTTAATAATCTGTTTGAATAGCGATAAGACTTAGGATTATCAGAGCTGAGGGCACTTAGAACTGGAATTTCGAGCCCTAAATGGAAAACTTGGAGCCGAAAGTGGGGAGTTTTAAGCTAAATTATAAAATTGCTAAAACGGTATCCCTTACCCTAAGTGAAAGCCTTGCTACCCGGAAACCATTTTTTTTTACTTTCCGCTCCAGGTTTTCATTTTTGCAGCTCCAAGTTTCAAAAAATGTTCTGCCGCTTTAAATTACCTGCTAAGAGGTCTAAAAACACCGCACCCGCGATAAAAAAGAAATTTTGTGAATTATAAAAAAATTGCCAAAAAATTAAGGAAGATTTTTTTTATTCAAAAAACAAAAACTAAATAAATTTTGCAAAATTGTTATAAAGTAAAATTATACTTGATTTCTGTTAATTTTTTATAATTTAATGTATTGAAAAAAAATTTTCACTAAAAACTGTTTGTAGTTTATTGGCTGTAACAGGAAATAACAGAAGAACGGCTGATATTCGATCCAAAGGCTTTTCTAACCTTTTTGTTTTGAGCAAGGATGATCTAAATGAAACATTGGCCGATTACCCAGAAGCTCAACAAGTCATGAAAAGACTTGCAAGGTAAGCAACACTTATAAACCATGATCTTCGGGTCAGTAAATCTGTCTCCGGTATTTTGAAGGCGTGTAAGAGACAGCAAAATAAAACTTAAATTTTTATATTCATTGAACAATCTTTAAGACACAGAATCACCGGAAAAACGCCATTTTTAAAAATTGCATTCAATTGTTTTTTAAATTTTTTAGATTTTTTGTTTGAATAGGATAAATTTTTATTTAAAAAATTTGATATATTATTGTGTTCAAATAGAGCTAATAATTAATTATTCGGTCATTAAAATTGTTTTTTATATTTATTATTATTTTTTCAATTGTTATTAAATTTACATCGACAAAAGATTGATTTAGATTACCCATATAACAAATATGTCAAAATCATAAACAATGTTGTAAAACTATGAATTAAAAAACTTTCTGTATAACTCTATTTTAACAAAATCTTAACTTAACACTCAGTTAAATAGTCTTTAATATTGGCCAGATCTTTGGAACAAACTACGGAACTCGTCAAAAACAGAAATATTATCCAAAACCTGATTTTAAAACATTGTCTATCCTACAGTATATAAAATTCCAAATTCTTTGAAACACAACTTAATATATACAGAGTTCTATCAGGCTACTTATAAAATCTAAAGGACAGTTTACAAACAATTTCCTAGAAAATGAATGTTGCAATAATGAATGAAAAACATAATGAAAAACCATGCAAAATCGATTGCCTGAGAACAAGAAGAAATTTAAAATTTTTTAATCAATAAACCACTGTTTGCATAAAAATGCGATTACCAACTACTATATTATTAATAAATAGTTATAAAATCCTTTTATTTCCACAAGTTTTGATTGTTTTTCTAATGGTTTACTATCCAATATTTTTGAGCATGAAATACTAACATTTATCTTAAGAACTTGCTGAACTCTATATGAGCAAAACATTTAAAGATATACTTGGTTTTCAATTCGCAAAGCTGTGTAGAAAACAATTAAGCATGTTAATAATATCAAAGACTAACGGCTGGTATTAGCTCGCTTTATTATGTGTTTTCTGGGTTTTTTTTATTGCTTTATTAAAAACAAATGAATAGCATAGTCTCAGAACATAAAATAACCAAATAGGAAAAAATGAATGCAAATGTTAGCGTGGCATAAATCGCATTCCTGAATATTGTACATAGTTTGTTATATTTCATCTAAAATGATTTTTTTATAAATACACGAATAATAAAAACTTTTTGAAATATATATAAATAAAAACTCACTAACAAATAAAACCAAAACTTTTTTATGAAATAATTTAAGGTTAGTTTGTCGTTTTTGAAATCATAGCCACTCTGCAACCGCCAATAATAGTTCGAAATTGCTTATTGTTGACAAAATCGACTTATCAACATAATGGAAGCAGAAATGGAGTCATGGCGCTATTAAATGTTTTCTTAGAGCGGTGAAGTAGAAACGCACAGGCGTGCACACACTTACAGTATAGATTAGTTCTGAATAAAGGTTTTTTAGTGTAGGAAGAAGGTACAATGACAACTAGCGCCAATCATATCTAGGGGAAAAATTGAGAAACAACGAGTGACAAGTACATTTTAGGTTTCAAATATTTCAAATATTTATTAATTCAAAATCTCGACCCCTTCCCTTCACAATTTCTTAAATATTTTCTTAATATTATAAAAGCAAAAGTAATTTTAGAGATTTTTAGTTTTTTACGTTTCGTAGGTACGGCGCTGATGGCGCGCTTGGTTCCAGCTTTTTTAATGTTTCAAGTACAAAAACTGTTTTATTTAAAAATTTGGAATGGACTTTTTAAAATTAATTTTTAAATTATGAATATGTAGTTTTTCAATCAAAACATTAAAAAAAACCTATGTAGGTTTAAAATTAGTTTCAAAACACAAATTATAACTTCATTTTTCCTAATTCAAAATCATTGTTAACGAAATTACTATTTTAGTGATGATTTCTAACTGTTGTGATATTTAATCAAAAAACCAAAATTTATATAGCACAAACTGATATATTAAAGCACTTTAACATAATGAAATATATCATCGTGTAGCAATTTTAATTAAGTATAAGTTTAAACTAAGGGAACTACGATTTTTTCAAGTATCAATTTTTTTCTTTTTGTACCCTGTCTCGTACAGTGAAAAATGCTTATTCAGAAATAGTCTATAAGTCGCTGTGCACGTTTTCTTCTGGGCGGCCGACTAACGGCCGAAGGAGCAAACCAATTGAAACGGTTTACACCGTTAAATGGCGCGCGCGTTAAAATATACTGTAGCCATATACAAATTAATAATAAACGAAAAATAAACCTCGCTTAAGGTTATAAATGACGAGTAATTAACTAATAAAAAATATCTTGATATGTATGATTCAATTATAAACGAAATCGGGCAAAAATAAAGTAACAATAATGAATTCAGTTTTTGTATTGCTCATTGTAGTGATTTTTATTTATTAATTTTTAGTAATATTATTATTTTGATAATAAAAAATATCCAATAAGGTTTGGTTGTTTTATAGCTCAAAATGTTTTCGTTGTTCATAATTATTATGCCAGGCTATTTCATAGCAACAAAAGGGATAAAAATACGGAATTGAATATTTGTACATGTGGAGTTGGATATTGGCACAAATACAAATGCAAATACATACGAATACGAATAAAATTTATTTAGTTTTAAGAGTTTTTTGCTGCACCACTTAAGGTGGAACACTACAGAAAAAACCGCACAAACTTTGTACAGTCACTATTCATTACAGCTGTAACCAATTTTTATAAACTACATACTGTATTAATCTTCATGTCCTGAACATCATTTTTTATATTTTGATAAAACATGAAAATTAATAATAAGCTGTGGGAATGGTCCACAAAGGGGATTCCGACGAATTGCAGGTTTTTTTCACAAAATGACATATAAAATTTTTTTGTGCGTGTCAATTTTAAAAATTTTTTGTACGTAATTAGAAGACGAGTAGATAAAACTTTCCTGTTGTTTTCAGCAAAATCGTATAATAATAACCCGAGAAAACCCGACATTTTGAAGAGTTTTTTTTGAGAAAATTTTATTAACTTTGGAACCTAATTTCTCAGTAGATATCTACACGATTTTTAAATAAACAACGCCAATGTTTCTAACTCGTTGAGTTCTCCATTTTGATATATAGTTTGTTAAAATCGGTTTGTAAACAAATTTTAATTTTGTTTTGGGAAACTATATTTTGGTTTGGGAAACTACATTTTGAAACGTTTGTTTAAAAGTCGTTTTTAACAAAGATACCGAGACGGAGCAGTAATCGAGTGGTTAGAGCGTAGGACTTAGAATCCAAGAGCTTTAGGTTCGAATCCCCCTGGGAGTTATTTTTAACACCAAAAAAATGTTGTTTTTTTTTAATTTTAATTTTTTAATTAAAAAAAATATTCCTTATTCAATACTGTATTCAACCCCGAGTACGTGCTTTGAGGTGGTTTTGAAGTAAAACCGGGGTAGAGTCAGAGTGTCCCCCCTAGGGGGGGGGGTCGCAACCCCCCCTAGCGCCCCCTCGGGGTCAAATCAAAAAACGAAGTTCGGATTCGTAATCAGGACCCCCGAAAACCCCCGAGTGGTTGTTTTTGGAAAAATCAAAGAAATTTTTGACACTGTAGTGTTCTACCTTAATATTAAAAAACAGACAAGTTTAAATTTTTTTTAAATTTTAAATAGCTCATAAGTTAATATATTTGCAAAAAAGATATTATTAATTAATATTAATATATATACAAGAATATACAACCCAAGAGAATTTCCAACAGTACACTAAATTTGTGACTAATATTTTGCTAGATGACTCCTACACGCGCAATTTTATGCGACTTTTCTTGCAAAACTCAGCCCTGCTAGTTTTCGTGCGTTGTGATTTTTAACGCAGTTTTAATTTTTTTGGAGTAAAAATTACAATTTTTTTACAGTAGCATTCAATGCAGCTTCTTTCGCACTACAATTATTTTCGTACAACAAAAAAAAAACAAATTATGCTTGTACGATTTTCCTAGCAAATTTAATTTCATTCAAAAATTAATTTCATTCAAAAATTTAGTTTCCAGTCTGACATTATTTTGGGTTATATATTGTTAAGTATACCATTCAACTTTCCCACAAAAAATCGTCAATAAAAATACAAAAAATAACTACAGACTATTAAGTACAAATTTAGCCGAAGCTTACACTACATTTAAAAAATCATTAAAATGTTATTTTCAGAAAAATGCTCAAGAAAGACAACAATCCTGAGAAAGGTGCAGCTAAAGAAGACGTTAGTAAGATTGCTGCAGTTTCTACCAAGATCGCAACTCCCAAATTACTGGAAGCTGTTGCTCAAGTATAATTATTTTTTTATTTAATTTATTGTTAAAAAAGCCTTTGATTTAATGTGGTTTACCTATAAAAAGGACCACTTCAGGATTTTAAGGACCATGAAAATGTCATATAGTATTCCTGATCTCATCATAATGTTTTGTTCTGTTGGAATGGCTGTGGAAGGAGCTGTTTTAGCCTATTAGCGTTTGGAAAAAATTGATCTTCAATAAAAGAGAGATCTAAATTTTTTCCCTGAGCGCTTCTATGACGTCATAACTCTGTGAAGATATTTAACACTGAACAACTTCCGTTTAAATGGGAGGGTTTTGACCATCGTGACATAAAATATATAATTTTTGTCAAACGGATTAAAATGAATTATTACCTATTTTTCTGAAAAATATAAAATCTCTTAAATTTTAATTAATAAAGAAAATATAGTTTTTTTAAACTTTTTTATTTTTTAATAATTTTATTAAAATTTTAAGTCGACACCCATTGTATATTTCATTCAAAAATCAATAGACAACTTTGTGTTTTTTTATTTTTGAACAATACAAAGTTTACAAAATTAATTAAAAGGTAAACGTAGCTAAGGAAAAATTCAACGTAGGAGGTAATTAAAATTAAAGGCGAAAAATTACATCTATATTTACATCGCAAGAATTAAACTATAACTGGTTTTTCACTTCAGAAAGTGATAGATTTCTCGAGAGAGGTGTAAATTAAAATAGTTTTTATCGCATAAAAAATCAAAAACAATTAAAAAAACATGAAAAAATAGTATGATTTCTATATGCCTTTGGTTTCCGATATCTGTCAGACTATATTATGTACATATTATTTTTAGTCTATTGAACTTTTAAAAGAATTCTTAATTTAAATCGCTTTTTAACAGAATCGCTAAAAGATTAACAAATAAAAATAACACATTTTTGTATATTATGTGAAAAAACGGGATTTAAGAAATTCATTTGGAAAGAAACGAGAAAAAAAAGCAATTGAAATAACTAATTTGTAGCAATATTTTTTCGTCTTTACATAAAAAATACTAATAAAACGTTTTGAAAAAGGTCATGTGAAATAAAAAAAACTACTTCACAATCATTGTGATATCATTTTAAAAACCCAGTATAGAATTTCAATTTAGTTTTTCCTGATAATTTTTCATCTATCACTAAAAATGTACATCGCCTGTAAATAAAATGTAATTGCTTACTACAAGATACGTTGCAATACGGTTTGTAATAATCCATGTTAATTCCGCAGTGCGAATGCAATGTGCCAATATTAATATGTTAAACCATCTTTTCGAAGTATTGTGATACAAATTTAGTGAAAATATACCGTTCGTACAGTTTTGGTCATTTTATACTTTTATTTCAGTACACATTTTTTTTATTTTGTTAGGAAATATTTAAGCGTTTTTTTCATATCATTGAGTTATATTTTCGGGTCCGTATACAAAAACCCCATGAACAAATTTCTCATAGACCAAAATCTCAAAAAAACACAGTACACATTCACTAAAAATCGTGTGAATTCCCCATAAATATAATGTGTTCGCGATATATAGTTGAAACTTTAATTCTTGGGACATTCAAATAAAATTTATCAGAATAAAATTTAGCTTGATTTTAGGGCTTTGCTAAGGCTTAAGAAACAAATAAAGCATATTTAATGTGTTTATAATTAAAACAAAGTTTCTAAAATAAATTTTAGTTTCCAAACGCATTTTTCAATGTTATGGGGAATTTGATCGTGAGAATTTACACTACTTTTATGGGGATTTGGCACGTTATCATATGTTCTTATGTGCTTTTGTTGAAATTCGAGTTGAATAAAATGATTGATTTTTAGGTGTTGAAGCCGTCCACTGAAACGGGTAAATCAATCCAAAGGCAACTGACCAGAGAGCATGACGAATCAGCAAGGGAAACTAGGGGCAGCGTCTCCAGCGAAAGTGATAGCATAGGAGAGGAATTGGGCCCGTTGGCCAAAGGTTCATTTTGTTTATTTATAATTTAAAAATGTTTATGTCAACTAATGATTTTAGGAGATGATTGATTTTGATGATTTTTACAACTCCGGAGCTCCGGAGCTTTGCTTTTAGGAACTCCGGAGCAACCACCCGAGCTCCGAAGCTCCGCCCTATTTTCGTATACTTCTTTCATAAAAAGTAAATAATTAAATTTTAAATAATTAAAGAGTGATGCCATATTATGTTGTCAAAAATTTTTTTCAAAAATTTATTTAATACGCTAGAAATAGTCTTAAAAATACAGTGAGTAACTTTAAATGTATTCCAAGCTTAAAATTTTTAAATACGCTTAAAATCGCTCATTTAAGGGGCGGAGCTTCGAAGCATAATATTGGAGGGTAGGAACATTACTAATGTCAACAACACTAAACAAATAATTATAAAACAATAAAATTCATTAAAAAAAATAATCCTTTTCGTCGGCCATTACGTCGAGATTAGTTAATATTGTATTGCACAGGTAGTACCGAGTAACATAAGTCTTATATATTCTGCTTTTTGCGAAATAAAAATAAACTTTTACACTTTTATAAACAGTAAAATAAATTCACTACAAATAAGTAACAATAATATACCAATTTTTATCACAAGGCGATTTTTAATATTGAAGGTTTCGCTTGACACACAGTCGCTGCTTATTTGAATACTTTTGATAAATTTTTGTGAAAACATTCATTCTTTATAAAGAACAATTGTTATTTTTTTGTAAAATTCAATAAGATCTGAATGCCTGCGCTTCTGTTTATTTTCTTCGTTAAAAAAATTACATAATACTTTGGCGTTTTTTTTTTTTTTCAAAAGAAAAAGGAGAGATGTGAAAGAAAATCTTACTTTTAAAAAAATTTAACGGCACTTCTGTGTTCCAGCATGATTTTGTGCTCCGTTCGAAGCTAGCATTTCTGCACCCATATTTACTAGGAACCCTAGAGGCTTTTATAAAGCGCCAAGCTGGTGTCGGATAATATTTTCAACCCCATGATAAAATCACCGGCCGGAGAATTCTTTATGGATAAGGGCTATTATATTTTCGCCCCCCGGCGAATTCCTCATAGATACTTGCTATGATATTTTCGCCCCCATCATTATATTTTCCCTCTAATATTCATAGGGGGGGCGAATCCTTCATGGCTGATCGTCTATGAAAAATTCGCCCCCCCCCGTTTCTTATCAAATGGATTTGAAAACATTAAAATTTACATATTATACTTAAAAAACAATTAAGTTTCACCACATCCGTTAATTATAGCTTGTATTCTGTTATGTGTTACGTGACGAACAAAAATAACATTTTACGTGATAATAACGTGATTTAATAACATAGTAATAAACATAAGCCTTTAAAAATGAGGTGAAACCAAAAAGACAAGAATGCTACGTAATATGATTAACCCGTTCCCGTGAAGGCCTTTTCCTCCGCTACAACCGTGAAACTTTCCTACGACAAAGGTAAAACCGTGGTATTTTGTATGACAAACGTCGTACGTAAACCTTACCGCGGTAAACTCTTCGCATGACCTAGGTTTTACTTCCGTCATACATAATTTTTTTGCGCGAATAGTGCCCAGTGAGCGAGCAAATTGAAATGGTTAGAGCTGTACTGTAGTAATATGCAAATTTTTGCAACATGAAATATCCGGCTCACCTTCAAAAGAGTCCCGGCACAAAAGAATCCTGAAAAAAATCACAGCTGGCACAAAAGAGTCCTGGCACAAAAGAGTCCTGAAGAAAATGCGTTCATGCACCCAAGCGCTTCGAGCGCTGAGGCC
>JASAMX010010208.1:0-21787 GCA_030248175.1 Microlaimidae sp. YZB2_3 | reverse complement strand
ACGGAATTTTTATTGAATGGACGCCTTCAGATAACCCTGAAGAATTCGCCGCAAGTGACTGGGAATTCACGCCACCAACTGCGGTCAGTTACAGCGGAGGTAAGGGAAGGAGGTCGAGAAATTAATAATTAATTAATTTATTAATTATTATGTTTGTATATATTTATTTTTTGCAAATCTTGAAATACTTCAGCCAATTTGTTTTAGGGTGCCGATCGCTTATCTTCCATGAGAGTCGCGAATCCTAATCATAGATGAACACGGTCAAAAAGCTAGGGGGGTGTTTACCCCGGGTAAATGAAATTTCAAAATCTAGGAAGGGTGGTCGAACCCCCCTAGCGTTTTAGGGGGGTCGACCCTGGGTGGAAGATTTTGAAACCTAGAGGGGGGTCAGGTGGGGTCCAATGTCCGAAGCAAATTACTTTTAAACCATTAAATGTTTAATAATAGTTTTTTTATAAAATAATACTACATTTTATTGAATAAAAAGCGATATTTAGGTATAAAAAGGGTGTAAAAACATGAATTTGTGTTAAAAATTCACGTTTTAGAAAAAAAAGTTAGTATAAAAAGGTGTTTAAAATTTTTTCTAGAGGGGAGGGGGAGGGTCAAATTTCCAAATCTAGAGGGGGGTCAGGGGTAAAAAATTTGAAAAATTTGAGGGGAGTGGCTGGGGTCCCTGGATTTTTTTCTAGGGGGGGGGGCAAAATTTCGAGGCTAGGGGGGGGTGGACCCCACCCTACCCCCCCTTGTTCATCTATGATCCTAATGGGATAAAAGCGGTTGGTGGGCTGACTTTTTGGTTTAATGTATTTCATATTATTACTACTAGTCTTCTGTTTTGTGGTGCATACAAAACCAGTGCAATGTGTCTATTGCTTATGAGTGTCCCTGCTTAGTCAAAATAAAATACAATACAATACAAAAAAATTAACCTCCGCATTGCGAAAATGATGTTTAACTGTCCACTTCAAAATTAAAAAAGGGTTGGTTACTTAGAAAAATTAAAAAAATATCTTTAAATTAACTCACCCAAGAGAATATAATTATAACGTATCGTCGTTACTACGGCAAAATAAGCCACAGTTCGTATAAAATATGTGTGCCTGTGACTTATTTTAAATTTAAAACAGGACCCTATTACCTACAAAATGAGTCACAGTCACGCAGACCTGTGCACTGCCCCCCGCCCTCCCCCGGGGTTATAATGGGGAGGGCAATTCCAAAACGGGGGGGCACGGGGGGCAACTTTTTGAAACGGGGGGAAAGCAGGGGAAAGAAAAAAAAAGAAAGGAAAAGGGGAAAAAATGGACAAAAAAAAGCGAAAATAAGGTAAAAATAGGTTTAAAATAGCTTAAATTGAATGGTAAAATTAAAATTCAAACCGATGGCGTCATAATTTTTGGGTACTTTTTCCTTTTTCCGCGGGGGAGGGGGGAATAAAACGAAGGGGGGGCAAATCCCCCAATAAAGCGGGGGGGGGGGAGCATTTTCAAACCGTGCACAGGTCTAGTCACGTGTATTTTATAATGACAGTGGCTCATTTTGCCATAGTAACGACGCTATATAAATTTATACATTTAGAGTAACTGACTTAATTTCGGCCACTATTTTTTTTTTGATAAGTTTTTCCTGGCACTTCTAATTGAGCCAGGATTCGGTCTAAAAATCAAACGACAGCTATTTTTGTTATTCCTGTGCAAAATTTAAAAATTTCTGTTACATTTAAAAATTAGTGGAGGTTTAAACTTTGTTTTTATAGTGGCCGAAGTTAAGGCGTGTGCCATTAACTTCCGCCACCTACAAAAAACTGGCTATAACTATTGCTAAAACGAACGATACATATTTTAAAAAGTTTATTTATTCTTAGGTATTGTTCTTGGTACATATAACTTATTTTTTCCGGTTTGCAAACTTTTATAGCTATTAGCAAGACTTTAAATAATTATGTAAAAACGTAAGTTTTAATAACACGTGTTTTTTGTTGAATTTTTTTGGTGTGAAAAAATATTTCAACATCAAATGGCTTTTGTTACAGCCAGTCAACTTTAAAGAAAGCCTGGTAAAAATTTTATTCCACTCTATTAAGTTTTTTTATATTTTTAACCTAAAAATTACAAAAACACAAAATCCACCTTAATTTCGGCCAACTTTTAGATTTAAAAAAAAACAAAAACAAAAGCCTAAAACATAAAAGAACGACTACATAAACCAAAATTATCAACTTTAAGAATAAACAAGACGTTAAAAAAGTTAAGGAGTGGCATATTTCCACACCAACCCTTGCCTATCTTTGATGTTTCCTATCTGACTGTATTCCTCCGCTAAGAAAATAACCTTTTAACTTCTATCTGAGTTTTTTATTGCATTTCAAAAATCTTTGAGAAATTCATCTACCGGTTTTTTGATAGATCAAACCTAGTACATTGAAAGTTAGATTACTCCAGCCCGCACAGATGTTTACTACGTAATTCTTGTAAATGAATCCCTCCGCCAAAGAAAATAACCTGACATTTTTACCGTGTTTTAATTTACGTTCACAGTTTTTAAAATATTGGTACGCTATATCGTGGTAACTGGTGGGTTTCGGTACTTGGTTCGGGGAAACTCCATTGACATTGATTTTTACTATATTCAGTATATGACTGCATCCATCCGCGAAGAAAATAACCTAATTTTTTTATTGTGTTTCAATATTATTTTTAGGAAATTCCTTCCGGTATGTTCATAATTTAATACAACATAATAAATTATGTGTTATGTAACCCCACCCGTAAATATGATGGTGCAAATCGTGTTAAACAGGTTCTTTCACGTAAATTTTAAGGTGGCCGAAATTAACGGAATCCTAAAATGCGCAGTTAGTTAAACGCATTGCAAGGTGATTTTAAAGAAAATATCAAAACATGAAAATTTAAATGAGCTGTTTTAAAGTTATAAAGTGCTTCGTTCTAAATTTGATGCAGTTTAAACACAAAGCAAAAATCCAGAAAATCACAAAAAATCACTTTTTGTATGAAAATGTTGATAATGCAGAATAACACAAATAAAAAGCTTTTGCGAAAACACTTTATTCAACATTCATCCAGTTACTTTTGTGCTAGTTCTTTTGTGTTTTAAAAATAAGCCAATTTTCTAACACCCTAAATTGGTGGCCGAAATTAAGGCGTGGCCGAAATTAAGTCAGTTACCCTATTTATATTACCTAAATAAAATAAAACCCAATAAACTACTCCATGTATTATAATCTTCAGGTAATGTGGATGTTTCTCCATCAAAAGCTACAACTCAACAGCTTTCCGACCCAACACTTCGTGCCGAACTTTTTAAACGATTAACCTTTACTGTGGACATTAAAGGTAAGAGTGTTTGTTGTTTACGACCTTAATAAAAATGCAACAATTTAAAATCGTTGTTACTATTGTGACGTAAAAGTCACAATCAGTATAAAATCTTATAATGTTTATACTATTTTGTGTGTTGAAAGATCAAAAGAGTCATAGTTACCAGTATCAGTTTCATGGATGACAAAAGGGGGGAGGTAGGGTGCGGTCTACCCTCCTAGAAATTTTGCCCCCCCCTAGAAAAAAATCCTGGCAGCCCCCCGCTCCCCCCAAATTTTCGATTTTTTTACCCCTAACCTCCCCCTAGATTTTGAAATCTGACCCCCCTCCCCTCTTGAGAAAATTTTAAGTACTTTTTTATACTAAATTTTCCTCCACAAACGTGAATTTTTATTAACACAAATTCATGTTTTTTCACCCTTTTTATACCTCAATATCGCTTTTTATTCAATAAATGTAGTATTATCTTCTTAAAAAAACTATTATTAAACCTTAAATGGTTTAAAAGTATTTTGCTTCAGAAATTGGACCCCACCTAACCCCTCTCTAGGTTTCAAAATCTTCCACTCCGGGTCGACCCCCCTAGAAAGCTAGGGGGGGTTTGATCCCCCCTAGGACCCCCTAGATTTTGAAATGGTCATTTACCCGGGGTAAACACATCCTAGCTTTTTAACCGTGTTCGTCTATGATCAGTATGTTGTGACGATTCCCATTTATTGCGATAACGGTACCGCAGAAATGGGCCACAATGGCGGCAGTATATCGCAATAATTTTTAAACCTAGGTATACCCCGCCCACCAGACTTTAAAAGTACACATCAACTTGAATCCAAACGTTATTTATCGCTGATTTTGACGGGGCTAAATGTCATGCTTCAGATATCCTTCTAGTCCATTTTGTAGCCCTATTTTTAAGCATTTGTCACCCGCTTTCCTATTTATACTTTGATATATATCCTATATCCATTTGGGGGTAAGGTCCTAGTAGTAAAAAAAAGTTAAATAATGTAGTTTTTGTGGGATATATCAGTCAGCGGAAATCTAGAGGGGGCTGCCACTACTGGGGCTGCCACTACTTTTACACCGATAGAATTAGGTTAATAAGTTCACCATTATCTAGTCACCTCAGGCGATAGATGCACAGAGGTTCGGGGCCATAGGTGGGCAGCCTCCCGGATTTTGGGGGGTATACTCTGCCCCCGAAATTTGGGGAGGGGGGTGTCCCAAAGATTTTTTTGGAGGTATACCTCAAGTACCCCATTTTTAGCGTTTTTAGTACTGGGACCCCCAAATTTTAGGGGGGGGTTGTCGGCTATAATCGGGATTTTTAGGTTGGGGGTATAACCATAGGTGGGCAGCCTCTCGGATTTTTTTTTTTTTTGGGGGGGTCAAGTTTTAGGGGGGGTGTCTGGCAAGACCTAAATTTTGAGGGGGGTGTACCCAATATTTCCGAGCTGCCTTAAAATGGGCTTAAAACGCGTAAAAAACGTAAAACAAGCTTATAAATGCTTTAAAACTGTGTAAAATTAAAATAAGACCTTATTGCAACTTATAAACTTTATTTTTTAATTTTTTTAATAATAATAATGTGTTTATATATTCTTATAATTAGATTAGAAATCATAGTTTTTTGATAATTACGTAATAATAGAATAATAATTATATTGTCTTGATTATAAAATCAAGTATCACAAACTTTTTAATTCATAATCTTATATTTAATTAAAGATTATATACATACATGGGCGTAGCCAGAGGGGTCAAGGGGGTCTAGACCATACATGGGCACCGGGGGGGGGGGGGGGGGGGGGTTAACCCCCTCCCCAAATTCAACAAGTGGGTTAGTGGGGTTTAACCCCCCCCCCCCACTCAGGGTTACCCCCCCCCCCCCACTAGAAGTGGGGGGGGGAGAAAAGTGGGGGGGGGAGAGAGAGTTAACCCCCCCCCCCCAATTTTGGAAAAATGAAGGAAAAAAAATGTCTTTAAAATGACTTCTAACTG
The DNA here is from genome assembly GCA_030248175.1 of Microlaimidae sp. YZB2_3. Classification (NCBI taxonomy): domain Eukaryota; kingdom Metazoa; phylum Nematoda; class Chromadorea; order Desmodorida; family Microlaimidae; species Microlaimidae sp. YZB2_3. Next base: position 16,442 of record JASAMX010010208.1, on the reverse strand, counting down.
CCTCCAAACTTAAGTTTTGAGGTCAAAATGAATGTTTTAAGCAACAAAAAGCTCAAAAATGCAATAAAAAAGGCTTTTTGACCTAAAATTAGTGTTTTTAACCTATTTTTTCTTCAAAATCGAAAAACGATATGGGTAAAATGCACTCCAAAAAAATTATAAAAAAAAAAATGGGTATTTTGCGTTTCTCGGATTTTAACCCCCCCTTAATTTGGGGTTTAACCCCCCCACTCCGGACCAACTTGCCCATGTATGGTCTAGACCCCCCTTTTGGGTCGGCAAAGGGAAAAATTTGGAGTTCGACCCCTCTTTTGGGTTGCCAAGGATAAAAATTTGGGAGGGTGGTCTGAGGGGGGTAAATAGTAACCCTGAAGGGGGGTTTGGGGGCGGCAGCCCCCCAGTAATGGGGGTCTGGGGGGCGGCAGCCCCGCCAGTAATGGGGGTCTGGGGGCGAGAGCCCCTCAGCGGGGTCAAGGGGCAGAGCCCCTTGTCAGGGGGTCCGGGGGGCATTCTGCCCCCCGGGGAGAAAATTTTTAATTTAAGGCGCATAAATACACTAGAAATTTTAATTCCAGATGATGTTTATTACAAAATTTAAGGGTTTTTTTATCCTTTTTACATTTAAAAAAACAGGTGTTTAAAACGTTAATAAAAGGTAAAAAGGGTTAAATAAAGGTTGGTTAAATAAAAGGGGAAAAACGAAGTATATGACAATGTTATATGTTTGTTAAATAATAAGAGAAAAAAGAAGTATAGATATAAACAAGGTAATAAAACTCGGCGTGAAGCGCGGAAATTTTTGTAGTCCTTTTACTACGCTTAAAAATTTTTCTCCACTGTGTGAAAAAGCGCGGAATGTAGTCCTTAGAGCAAAATTCTCCGGGCGAGCGCGGGGCCAGAGCAAAAAAGGCGAATTTGGGGGAAGGGGTGTCCCCGGGTACCCCAAATTTAAGAGGGCGGGGGGTGTCAGCAAAATCCGAAATTTTGGGTGGGTATAACCCCCAATCCTCCTGCCCACCTATGGGTAGTATAACCCCCCAACCCCCCTGCCCACCTATGGTTGGGGCTCCCGAAAGATACCACCGTTCCCAAAAATCTTGGAGGCTGCCCGACGTGCGCGTCGATTTGTAAGGGAATTTGCTTTTATGTGTAGGTTTTTTTTCCTTTAGATCTGAAGTCCTTCCAGTGCTATGAAGAACGGCCGAAAGGCAAATCCGGTCAGGACTTTCACAGCCCTTGGATCCGCCTCCTGGCAAAAGACGGCACCAACTTCGTCCCGCTCTACTTTCGCAACGGCGGCCTGTCCGAGTTCATAGACGGCCTTCAGCGCTACGCCACCCTGAAACGATCGGCGAAAGACTCGCACCTCGTCCTGTTCACGGACGAAGCGACGGAAGGTGGGACAGGACGTCCATGGCAGTCATAAACAACTGTTTTAAGATAGACTACTGAGTTCGGGTCCACTGGTTCACGTGTTATGCGTTTGCATTAAGTAAGCGTATGCATCTCCCAAGGACTCGCACGCTCAGAAAAAAGGCCAAAAAAAGTGTGGTCGGGCCCCAGGAAACAGCTTTTCAGATTTTGAGGAGTATATTGCCATCCCCGAATTTTGATATGGTATAGCAAAATTTTTTAGAGAAGTAGTCCCATACATGAGCATGGACCAGCAAGCTAGGGGGTGCCATTGAGCCGGTAACGGGAACTTAGATCCTGGAGTCCTTAGATCCTTGCCTTTGAGTGGCGTCATTTCGAAGCAAACTGGAAGAACACCGACACCGTCCACCGACACCGACGGATTTCTAAACTTAGGCTTAGGGTTAGATTTAGGCTTGGGCTGTTTAATTTTGACGCCATCTGCCAAGGATCTAAGGACTCCAGGATCTAAGTTCCCTCAATAATTGAGGCACCATAATCATAGGTGGGCAGCCTCTCGGATTTTGGGGGGGGGTATAGGTGGGGGTCAAATTTTATGGGGGGTGTCGAGTAAGACCCAAATTTTGAGGGGGGTGTACCCAATATTTCCGCGCTGCCTTAAAATGAGCTTAAAACACGTAAAAAAACGTAAAACAAGCTTATGAATGCTTTAAAATTGTGTAAAATTAAAATAAGATATTATTGCAACTTATGAATTTTATTTTTTTAATAAAAATGTGCAGTGGAGCAGTCAGGATTTCATTTCGGGGGCGTCAGTCTGGGGGAGGGAAGAAAAAGTGTTGTCAAAGCGGCGCGAAGCGCTGCCGCCTGTGCCGCGTAGCGGCGCCAGCCGACGCGAAGCGTCGGCCGGGAGGTCTGGGGGGTGTCCTCCCAGCCGCCGGAGGCGAAATTTTTTTAAAATATATACTAAAAACGGCTTAAAAATTGTCTCCTGGTGATCGCGTGAACATACCTTTTACTTTTGTTTTTTTACCTAATTTCTACATAATTTTCTGTGATCTTAAAAATTCAGTCAGGGGGTTCGGGGGGAACAATACCCCCCGGAGGAGAAAATTTATAATTTGAGGCGCTAAAATACACTAGAAATTTTAATTCCAAATGATAGTAATTACAAAATTTAAGGTTTTTGATAGCTATACTATACATTTATAACATATGTTTAAAACGTTAAAAAAAGGATAATAGTGTTTTATAGTAGTTTTATTAAACATGTATGCCTTAACTTAACTTAATCGATTTGAAATTGAAAAACTAAGATAAATTGCCAATTTAAACTGTCTGCGTAGCAGGGAAATTTAAACTGCCCACGTAGCGGGGGAATTTAAAGGTAATAAAAGGTAATAAACGGAAAAATAAGGTAATAAACACTCCGCGCGAAGCGCGGAAAATTTTTTTAGTCCTTTTATAACACTTAAAAATTTTTCTTTGGGAGGCGAATTTGGGGGGGGGGGGGTGTCCCCGACTACCCCAAATTTAAGGGGGGGTGTCAGCAAAATCCGAAATTTTGGGGGGGTATAACCCCCCCCCAACCCCCCCCCCCTGCCCACCTATGACCATGATCGTACTTTAACCTTTAGGCGGCACCCAACGGGCCTACCGGCACCTGGTTGCTGGATCTCTCATAAAACTGAGTCCAGTTGGGCTTGGCTAGAAAAATGTTGTTGTACGTTGGACACACATGGCAGTTTTCCATCTAGCAAACCAATGGACAAATGCAGTTTCATAGTGTATGAAGTCTGTACCATTGACCTTGCAGGAACACCTATACTGTTCATGTACGACTTTAAATAGCAAGATCAATATTGGGCGACTTAAAAAAATCCTTTATATGAAGACCTCGCAATGGGTAAAACACCGAATGCAGTGAACACTAGCGGCAAAGTTTGCCAACATAGTTATTGATGTTGGACGAAGAGTCTCAACCATGGGGGTTAAATTTTTTCGCCCCTCCTGGCTTGTCTTACACCTGCCCTTTACATAATCTGCATAGGGGAGATAAGTTTCAGGTAATGCAACAACAACAACAGCTATGTGAGGGGTGGTGGCTTCATACATGAGCATAGGGGGGTAGGGTGAGGTTGAGGTCCACCCTCCCCTAACCTCGAAATTTCAAAATTTTTAGCCCCAAAAAAATCTAAGGGGGGGCTCCCCCTAAAATTTTTAAATTTTGACACTCTACCCCCCTCTGGAATTATCGACTCCCTTCCCCCCTCCCCTTCCCAGACAAATTTTGGTTATGAATTTAGATCAAAATTTTACTGTCACAAACACGGTTTTGTAAGTGAAAAACAGTAATTTTGTACTTTTTTTTATACATAATCCCTCCCTAGATCTTTTCTATAAGGGGGGGGGGTCCACAATTTTGAGGCTAGGGGGTGAAGGCATACATGGGCACGGGGGGGGGTTGGGGGGGGGTTAACCCCCCCCCAAATTCTGAGAAGGGGGGTTTAACCCCCCCCCCCACTCAGAAGTGGGGGGGGAGAAAAAGTTAACCCCCCCCAATTTTGGAAAAATGAAGAAAAAAAATGTCTTTAAAATGACTTCTAACTGCCTCCAAACTTAAGTTTTGAGGTCAAAATGAATGTTTTAAGCAATAAAAAGCTCAAAAATGCAATAAAAAGGGCTTTTTGACCCAAAATTAGCGTTTTTTACCTATTTTTCCTTCAAAATCGAAAAACGATATGGGTAAAATGCACTCCAGAAAAAAAACGATATGGGTATTTTGCGTTTCTCGGAATTTAACCCCCCCCCCCTAATTTGGGGTTTAACCCCCCCCCACTCCGGACCAACTTGCCCATGTATGGGTGAAGGTGGACCCCACTCTAACCTACCCCTATGCTCATGTGTGTATTCCCTAAAATACCCCATTTTTAGCGTTTTTAGTACTGTGGAAGTCTTAAATTTAAGGGTTGATTTCCGGGTTATGGTCAAACTTTAGAGAGGGAGGAGTGTGCTGGAGTGGGTGTGGGAAGTTTCGGTGTATTTTTGAGGATAACCCTCTACGCCTCCACCATAAGTGGTTGAATGGTTTTACTCCTACTCCTCTTCTAATACTTGGAGGTACCCCCGATACCCCACCTAAACTTTGGGGATCTCTCATCTTTGCCATACATGGGCAAGTTGGTTCGGAGTGTGGGGGTTAAACCCGGAATTTGAGGGGGGCATACATGAGCATAGGAGGGTCCACCCCGCTAGCCTCGAAATTTCAGACCCCCCCCCTAAAAAAAATCTAGGCCCCCTCCCCCCAAAATTTTTAAATTTTGACACCCTACCACCTTCTGGAATTCTAAATTTTGTGCATAAATTTAGGTCAAAATTTACTGTCACAAACACGATTTTGTAGTAAAAAACAGTACTTTTGTACTTTTTTTATACATAAATAGCCTATTTTAGTATATAAAATTCTATATTAGTGCTTAAAAACTTAAATAAATTATTTAATGTGATTTTTTGAAAACTGGACCCCCTCTGGATTTCAAAGTGGTCTACCCCAGGTTGACCCCCCTAAAAAGCTAAGGGGGTACGGACCCCTCCCCCCCTGGACCCCCATCCTAGCTTTCAAAGGGCCATTTACCCGGGGTAGCCACCCCCTAGCTTGCCGGTCCATGCTCATGTATGGGGGGGTTAAAATTCGAGAAACGCATTTTACCCATATAGTTTTACGGCTTTGAAGGAAAAATAGGTAAAATTTTAGGTAAGAAAGCCCTTTTTGTTGCATTTTTGAGCTTTTTATGGCTTAAAACACTACTTTTAACCTTAAACTTAAGTTCGGAGGCAGTTAGAAGTCATTTAAAAGACTTTTTTCTTCATTTAATATCAAAATTGAAGGGGGGTAACCTTTTCCCCCTCCACTTCTGAGTAGGAGGGGGGGTGGTGTTAAACCGACCATCCCGGAATTTGGGGGTTGTTTAACCCCCCAACCATCCATAGATGGGCATGGGTTGTTATACCTCCCAAATATCCAGATTATAGCCGACACCTCCCCCCTAAAATTTGAAGGTACCCCAGGCACCCTCCCCCCTACCAAAAACGCTTAAACGGTCGCAGTACTAAAAACGCTAAAAAGGTCGTGTTTGAGGTATACCCCAAAAAAATTTATTTTTAGGACACCCCCCTTTTCAAATTTCGATCTCTGCACTAAAACGCTAAAATAAGAGTATTCTCGGTCGGAGGAAGTTTTGAAAAAAAAATTTAAATTACAAAACTAATTTTGAGAAAATAATCTTAGCATGACATTATTATTTTAACTATTTACAAAAAGATATTAGTATAAAAACAGAGCGGAGCTTCAGGGAACACTCCTAAACTTAAAATCTTTCAGGCTGAAATTAAGGACGTAACCGCTCGCCTTCAGGAAGAAATAAAGAATGAACGCGTGATAATAAAAATAATACAAAAAAGTTTTCAGAGTTGATGTAACCAATTAGTATTAAGTTGCGCCAGGTGTTTCTTTCCACGTGATGATGTTCTCCAGATATGTTCTCCACGAGTGGTTATTTTACCACCTAGTTATTTTCACTCTGATAAAATTCATCTTAGTAGAAGAATCAGTATTAAATATTTTTTTCCTAATAATAATATACAGACCTGTGCACGGTCTGGAAATGACCCCCTCCGCTTTATTGGAGGATTTGCCCCGCCTCGTTTTATTGCCCCTCCCACGCCAAAAAATGAAAAAGTACCCTAAAATTATGGCGCCATTTATGACCTATAATGACGCCATAATCGTGAATGAATTTTTTGCAGTTTTTAGCCTATTTCAATGGATTTTAAGCCATTTTAGACCTATTTTTACCTTATTTTCGCTTTTTTTTTGCTCATTTTTAGTTCTTTTTGTCCCCATTTTTTCTCCTTTTTTCTCGGTTACAACGTGGTGACGTCTCGTCCTACCGCCTCGACAGCCTTGCAACAGTCAGTAAATCTCCTGTTCAGCCAGCAGCAGAACCAGCCGACGGATTTTTTCTCCAAACTCGTCCAAAACCCGTATGCCACAGCCCTCACCGGTTTTGGAAAAGTGACCAATTTCGTCACGGGATCCGTTATTCCGGGTAGGATTTTATATTTATTTATTTTTTATTGTAATTTATTAGTTGTATTATTTTATTTTGTTAAGCTGGGATTAGAAAGAACAAAAGATTTCAAAGAAACTGGTGGCGTCATTAATGAAAATCTTTTTTTTTCAACTGATAGCCAAAAGTCACTGATACGCTCATACATGAGCAAAGACCGGCAAGGTAAGGGTGGAAGTGGCTACCCCGGGTAAAAATCTTTTGAAAGCTAGGAGAGAGAGTCGACCCAGGGTACACCAGTTTGAAATCTAGAGGGAAGTCAGGAGCATAAGTGAGAAGGGAGACAAGGTGGGGTCCATCCCCCCTAGCCTCGAAATTTTGGGACCCCCCTAGACGAAAATCTAGGGCCCCTTTCCCCCCAAATTTCCGAATTTTTTACCTCTGACCCCCCTCTAGAATTGGAAATCTGAACCCCCCTCCCCCCTGGAGAAATTTTTAGGTACTTTTTTTAATACTAAATTTTCTTCCAAAAACTTGAATTTTCATCACATATTCATAATTTTACACCCTTTTTATACCAGAATATCGCTTTTTATTTAATAAAATGTAGTATTATCCTATAAAAAGAACAATTATTAAAGTTATTATGGTTTAAAACTGTTTTGCTTTGGACACCAGACCCCACCTGACCCCCCTTTAGTTTTCAAAATTTCGCACCCCGGGTAGACCCCCCTAAAAAGCTAGGAAAGTCGGGACCCCCCTGGGACCCCCTCCTAGAATTCGATTTACCCCGGGTAACCACCCCCCTCCAGCTTCCCCGACCGTTCTCACCTATGGTCAGGAGGGGTCTGGTTTTTAAACAAAATTTTTTTAGATCATCGATTTAAGTGTTTTAGCACTAATGTGAAATTTTATACACCAAAATAGACTTTTTATGTACCTGGGTATTTATGTATAAAAAATGTACAAAAGTACTGTTTTTCACTACAAAAACGTGTTTATACCTATAATTTGGCTCGGAAGAGGGGGTAGAAGGGGTAGATTAAGAATTCTAGAGGGGGAAGGTGTCTAAATAAAGAGAATTTGAGTGGAGGGGGGGCGTAGATTTTTTTCTTGGGAGAAAGTCCAAAATTTTGAGGCTAGGAGGGTTGGTGGACCCACCCTTCCCCCGATGCTCATGTATGGATACGCCATCCAATGATAAGTATCGTAGTATTTTGTTGTTTCGTTTTTGAGATAAGGTTTTAAAGATCCAGTTTTGTCGCCAATCTAATTCTTGTGTAACAGATTTTAGTTATGTTTATCCCCACCGAAATAAGGTTAACTTTCTAAAATTTAAAAATGTGGGCTTTGTTTACGTTTAATTTTCCACATCAAAGTCATCACATTATTAATTTCATTTTTGTATTGGTTTGTTTTGTGACAAGACAAAATGACAAGGCATTTTCCATTATAAAAATCCTTTTTTAGCTTTGCTCGACTTCGATGCCTTGGACAAAGCTGAACAGGATGAGTGTGTTAAAAGTCTTATGGAGCTCAAAGATGTGGATGGGGACTTTGAAAAGTATTTATTTTTTTTTATTTTTTAACTTAGAATTGTCTGCTTAGTGGGGGTTATATCCATACATGGGCACGAGGGAGGTTGGGGGAGGGTTAACCCCACCCCCAAATTCTGAGAAGGGGGGTTTAACCCCCCACTCAGAAATGGGGGGGTGGAGAAAAGGTTAACCCCCAATTTTGGAAAAATAAAAAAGAATGTCTTTAAAATGACTTCTAACAGCCTCCAAACTTAAGTTTTGAGGTCAAAATGAATGTTTTAAGCAATGAAAAGCTCAAAAATGCAATAAAAAGGGCTTTTTGACCTAAAATTAGCGTTTTTTACCTATTTTTCTTTCAAAATCGAAAAACGATAAGGGTATTTTGCGTTTCTCGGATTTTAACCCCCCCCCCCTCTAATTTAGGGTTTAACTCCCCCCCCCACTCCGGACCAACTTGCCCATGTATGGTTATATCCATAGGTGGGCAGAGAGGGGGTTGGTTGGGGTTATACCCCCAAAAATCCCAATTGTAGCCGACACCCCCTTAAATATTGGGGGTACTACGGACACCTCACCCCCTAAAATTTGGGGGGGTTCAGTACTAAAAATTCTGCTTCTCTTACCCGTCGCCTACTCGTGGTGATACACCCAAACCGTGGTTTCTGGACCTGTTTGGTGTGTAACTCTCACATCAATCAGAACTTTGCCTCTGTTTTGCGTTCCATATGCAAAGGTGGTGCCATTTCAGCAAAACTGGAAAGAACTGCAGTGGACTTAAATTGGTAATGGAATGGAGAAGCAATTATGCTTGTTCGTGCTGGAAACCGCTCTACACTCCTACAACATCTACCAGTATCCCAAGTCTGCTTGGCCCATGGCTCCAGGTCTTACCATGAAAGCAGCTATTAAAAAGCCTAAAGCCTCTAGGCAATGGGTCCCCTGATAATTTCTGTACAATCCATCTCAAACATCTTGGCGCAAATGGAAGATCATGTTTGACAGAATTGTTTAACCTATCACTCTTATCTTGCAAAATTCCATCCATCTGAAAGAAGTTGATTATTGTGCTGCTCCTGAAGCCAGGCGAAGACCCAACAAACTCCAAGTCTTACAGACCGGTGTTGTTACTGTGCCGTGCCAGTAAGATAGTAATACTACTCTTGAGACTAGACAAACACCTGATGAACAAGAACCATCAAAATGAATTTTGCCCACTGCATTCAACCATCACAGCCCTACAATGCAACCATTGCAAATGGTTTCAATCTTAAACGGTTTTTCTAATTTTATTATTTTTTTTTTGACTTAATTTGTTTTGTTTTATGTTTTTTATTAGTAATTTTATAAAATTGTTAATGATTTTTAAAAAAAAATAATTTTTTTTTTTTTAAATAGATTACTATTTTATTAAACAAATACGTTTCCCTTTTATGCGTTTTTCTAGTTTTTTCTAACATTTTCTAAAACCAAAGTTTTATCACTCGTCTTCAATACGACAAAAATTTTAAAATACAAAAGCATTGAAGATGACATTTTATGTAAAAGGGAAACTTCCTTCCCCCACGCAACCATTGCAAACGGTTTCAATCAAAAGAAACCACCCAACAGATCAGTAGTAGTCTGCCTAGACCTGAGACAAGGCATTTGACACAGTTTCCTATGAAGTACTACTACAAGACCTGGTGAGATCTACACTTCCCTGTGGGCTTGTCAGATGATTTAGTGTCTACCTGCTTGGCCGCCAGTCGCAAGTCAGCTTTGGAAACCACTCCTCCAGCTTTTAGAACGTCAAAATTGGAGTCCCCCAGGGAGCGATAACATCCCCAAAGTTGTTCAATTACTACATGAGTAGCATGCTTAAACCACCAGACAACATCAAAGTGGTATCACATGCAGATGATATGACTCTCTCTGTCTCTGGACCAGTGATCGAGCCCCTTTGCTAAGATCTCAACAACTAACTACCTCCCTGGGTTAGTGAGCTTCTTTGAAAAACGTTCACTAACAATGTCTGCTGAGAAATCGTCTGTTTACACCGCACAGCGCTCAGGCCAAGACCCACCCAAATTTTTATGTAAATGACAACCTTCTCCCGTTGTCCAAAAAACTAAAGATCTTGGGTGTCACTCACGACACCATGTACACCTTTGCCCCCCACTGCAAATTAGCAGCAAACAGAGTCAGAGAACGCAATAATATCTTAAAAACACTATCTGGATCCAACTGGGGACAGGACAAGGAAACCCTGTCACTTACCTACAAGGCTATTGGAAGATTGGTTGCGGAATATGCTGCTCCTATTTGGGCCCCCACCATCAGTGAATCTAGTTGGCAGAAACTGCAAGGTAGAAACTACAGACCAAAGCTCTGAGAATCATCACAGGTTGCTATAAAACGTCTTCAATAGACCACCTTCACCAGAAAACCAAGATTCTGAAAACAAAGGAACACGCGACAATGATGTTGAAACAATACCTGATAAATTGTTTTGACTCTAACCATACATGGGCAAGTTGGTCCAAAGTGGGGAGTTACACCCCAAATTAGGGGGGGTTAAAATCTAAGAAACGCAAAATACCCATTGTTTTTTTTCTTCTGGAGTGCATTTTACCCATATCGTTTTTTTGATTTAAAAAAATAGGTAAAAACGCTAATTTTAGGTCAAAAAGCCCTTTTATTGCATTTTTGAGCTTTTTACTGTGTAAAACATTTATTTTGACCTTAAAACTTAAGTTTGGAGGCAGTTAGAAGTCATTTTAAATACATTTTTTTCTTAATTTTTCCAAAATTGGGGGGTTAACTTTTTCTCTCCCCCCATTTCTGAGTGGGGGCGGGGTTAAACCCCGCTTCTCAGAATTCGGGGGGTTAACCCCTTCCCCAACCCCCTCACCCCCCCGTGCCCATGTATGAGTATGACCATAACCATCCCGTACACAAACATCTTCAAGCAGAAGCAGCGCCAAGAAACATGAAACGAGATCTTGTCAACACCTATTGAGCATGCTTTGAGAATCTAATTGTTGATGTCCCCAATAATAAAAAACTCAAAAAGGCAAAATTTTTGCATTTTTTAGCCTATTTCAATGCATTTTAAGCCATTTTAGACCTATTTTTACTTAAATTTCGCTTTTTTTGTCCCTTTTTTTCTTTTTTTTTCGTTCTTTTTTCTCTAATTTTTCTCTTTCCCCCCTAATATCCCTGCTCCCGTTTCATTGCGTCCTCCCCGTTTGAAAAAGATTTCCCCTCTCCCTCCCGTGCCCCCGCCTCCATTTTGGAATTGCCGCCTCCCCCCCAAAAAAAAACCCCGGGGGCATACATGGGCACGGGGGGTTGGGGGGGGTTAACCCCCCCCCCCCGAATTCTGAGAAGTGGGGTTTAACCCCCCCACTCAGAAGTGGGGGGGGGGAAGTTAACCCCCCCAATTTTGGAAAAATGAAGAAAAAAAATGTCTTTAAAATGACTAACTGCCTCCAAACTTAAGTTTTGAGGTCTAAATGAATGTTTTAAGCAATAAAAAGCTCAAAAATGCAATAAAAAGGGCTTTTTGACCTTAGTGTTTTTTACCTATTTTTCCTTCAAAATCGAAAAACGATATGGGTAAAATACACTCCAGAAAAAAAACGATATGGGTATTTTGCGTTTCTCGGATTTTAACCCCCCCTAATTTGGGGTTTAACCCCCCCCCCACTCCGGACCAACTTGCCCATGTATGCCCGGGGGGGGAGTGCTAAGGTCTGCAGAGTGGGTTTTTAAGTTTTAATAATGCGGAGAGCAGTCTAGGTTTATGCCTCCTTAAGAAATAAAACTTCACTGTGGTCAATTTTGTGCTTTAAAACCTTGCAATTCTGATGTATTTTTTGGTATCAACAATTTAGCGTTATTTAATTTTTGGGCAAAGATAGATGTTTAGATTATTAAATAGATCATTTTAAAGCCACATTTTGTTAGCAACTAAGATTTACCGTTCAAAGTTTGTCATAAGTTTTATGAAATTTAGACCTGTGCACTGCCCCCCAGGGGGGTTTATTGATGGGGGCAATTCCAAAACGGTCAGGGCAGGAGGGAGCAACTTTTTTGAAACGAGGGGAGCAATAAAACGGTGGACAAGGCAAGCAGGGGAGAAAGAAAAAAGAAAGAAAAAGAGACAAAAAAGCGAAATTAAGGTAAAAATGGGTCTAAAATTACTTCAAATGCATTGAAATAGCCTAAAAACTGCATAAATTTCGCGATGATGACGTCCTAATTGGTTAAAAATGGCGCCATAATTTTTGGGCGGGGGGGGGCATTTCTAAACCGTGCACAGGTCTGGAAATTGATCACTTTTAAATTTAATTGTGTGCGTTTTATATATATAACGACGGAATATTTATTTAGAACAACGACAGTGACAGAGGACGTCGGTTTCGAGGTCGTACATCGGTTGGAATTGCCGGAGCGCCAGTTGATCCCGCGCGGATCGCCACTGGGCGAAAAGCAGTGGGCGGCTTTCAAAGACGCGGAGGGGAGACTCGCGCGCCCGCGAGATGTCAAGCTGGAAATTTTCAGAGGGGTAAGTGAGCAGTACCTTGTGATTTTTCTACAGTGAGAATGAGAAGTCTACACTACAATATAATGCTCGGGAGCTCCGGCCGTAAGAGGGGTGTGTTTGTTCGTTGTTTTGGTTTTTGTTGTTTTTTGTTTTAGATTTTTTTGCTCATTTTTGTGGTTTCTCCTATTTCTTTAATAGTCTAGCGCCGCGAGATGTCAGCTTGATTTTGGGGTGTGAGGCCTTTTTGTGAGATGGAGTTTAATATATGCTGAGAGCTGGTGTAACTTTCTACCTCTAAAATGTTAAATTTTTAAAGCTTATTGAAAAATATTGTTCTAGTTGCATTTTAAAAACGATTTTTGTTGTTTTTAATAAGTTTTAAGAAAAATTTACTTTTCAAAAATTTTTGACAAAATTATTTGTGGTATTACTCACTAATTATCCTTTAAAATAGTACAAAAATAAGGCGGGGATTTGAGGGTTGTTCCGGAGTTTGGAACTTCGAGGAAAATAACTAGTTGTTTGAGAAAACAGATGATGTTATGATAAACGAATGTTAGCGATAAGCGTTAGCAACAGTGAGCGAAAGGTTGTGACAGGCTTTCAGAAAAAGCATTGCTCAATAGGTAAAACGATTTAAGTTACAAAATATGCACTCAAAAAAATCGGCTACTTTCTACTTTAATTTGATACCTTGATTGTTAAGATTAGTGCAGTATTTGTCGAGATATTACGTTTCTCGTACAAAAAACCCTCGATTTTTTCGCAAAAAAAACCAAACAACGGCAGTGAATTGATTAAGTTTGCCCAACATTTTTGCTGTCACTTCGCGTTTTTTGCAAAAAAAACAAGGGTTTTTTTGTACGAAAAATGCAATATCTCGACAAATACTGCACTAATCTTAACAATCAAGGTATCAAATTAAAGTAAAAAGTAGCCGCGTTCTTTGAGTGTATAATCTCTAAATTAAATGGTTATACCTATTGAGGTATCTTTTACGTACAGAATTTTCAAAAAACGCCATTTTTTGGGGATCATAACTACTGAACTGAACCACTGCACATATTTTGTTGAAAAAATGTTTGTGGGCTATTAGGGGAGGGGTAAGGTTTACACAAAAAATTATCAAAATCGAAGACAAAAACTTTGACTCCGCACCGCGCCTTTAAGTCATTTTAGGCATATTTTACTTAAATCTCTTTTTGTCCTTTTTTTCTTTTGTCTTACTTTTTTTTCGTTTTCTCCCCTGCTTGCCCCCCCCCCGCGTTTCAAAAAGATTGCCCCACCCGTCATAGGTGTTTTTGGTCGGGTCCGCCAGGGGGGTCCACCCCCGGGTGGAAGGCCAAAATTTTTTAAGGGGGTCCGGACCCCCCTGGCTTTTTAGGGGGGGGGTCGACCCCGGGGGCGAGATTTTAAATTTAGGGGGGGTCAGGGGGGTTCAATTTTTTAACAAAATTTTTTTAACCCAATAATTTAAGTGTTTTTAGGTCCAATATTGAATTTTATGTACTAAAACAGCCTATTTAGGCCTAAAAAGTGTATTTAAACACTGTTTTTAACTAAAAAACCGTGCTTTTGACAGTAAATAAAAAAATATACTTCCAAACTGGTCGGGAGTGGGGGAGTGGGTCAGCCTCGCTAGGGGGGTCAGGCCGGACCGCTCTCGAGCTTTGGGGTGAGGGGGGGCCTGAATTTTTTCTAGGGGGGGGGGGTCCAAAATTTTGGCTCTAGGGGGAGGGTGGACCCTTCTGCCCCCCCTCCAAAAAAAAAGAAACACCTATGCCACCCGTGCCACCTCCATTTTGGAATTGCCCTCTCCCTCCGATAAAACCTCTGGGGGGACAATGCACAGATCTGAGTTGGACCGCACTGGATTGGCCCCTCATAATGATCTAATAACTTTTAACAAACTTATTCAGTAGTATACTCCGATGCTCACAATAAAATCTTTTCAACTTGTAATACAAAATACATTTTTAGTCTATAATAGAAAGTCCAGAAGATGTCAGTATTCATGTCAATATGTTTTATAACACTGAAAATAGAATAATAAACCAGTCATAAAAAACTTCTTTGGTACATTTTCAAAATAATGCATAAGTAGTGTTGATAAATTTTAGGGAATTGACCCCGGTCTTCGTATCGAAGTTTGGAAATTCCTTCTGGGTTATTTCCCGTGGGACTCAACGGAAAAGCAGCGGCAAGAATTGCGTAAAAAGCGAGTGGATGATTATTTCCGAAATGGAAAAGATTTTATTGTGAGCATCGGAGTATACTACTGAATAAGTTTGTTAAAAGTTATTAGAGATATGAGGGGCCAATACGGTCCAACTACAGATCTGTGCATTGTCCCCCCAGAGGTATGGGAGGGAGGAGGCAATTCCAAAATGGAGATCACACGTAATCACATAGGTGTTTCTTTTTTTTGGAGGGGGGGGGGGAAGGGTCCCACCCCTCCCCCTAAAGCCAGAAATTTCGATTTCCCCCGTTTCTCGAGAAGGAGATTCAGAGACCCCTCAGCCCCAAAAGCTCGAGAGCGGTCCCAGCCTAACCCAGCTAGGCTCGGACCCCTCCCCCCCGACCCAGTTTTGGAAGTATATTTTTTTATTTACTGTCAAAAGCAGAGTTTTTTAGTTAAAAACAGTGTTTGAGTACAGTTTTTAAGCCTACAGAGAATGATATTAGTACATAAAATTCAATATTGAACCTAAAAACACTTTAATTATTGGGTTAAAAAAAATTTTGTTAAAAATTGGAGATTCCCCCTGGTTTTCCCCCCTAAATTTAAATTCTCCCCCCCGGGGTCGACCCCCCCCCCCCCCTAAAAAGCCAGGAGGCCCCCCCCCCCTCTTTTCAAGAATTTTTCAGCCTGTCACCCGGGTGGAACCCTGCCGGGTCCGACCGACACCTATGACGGCGGCGGGGGGGAGCGGGGGAAAACGAAAAAAAAAGTAAGAGCGAAAGAAAAAAGGACAAAAAGAGGTGGGGGGGAATAGGCCTGGAATTGGTAAAGGCGCGGTGCGCAGAAATCAAAGTTTTTGTATCTTCGATTTTGATAATTTTTTTTGGGTAAACCTTACCCCTTTTTTTTTTAGGCCCGCCGAACATTTTTTCAACAAAATATGTGTCGCGGTTTCCGCTACAGTAGTTTATAATACCCCAAAAAATGGCGTTTTTTGAAAATTCTGTACGTAAAAGGGGTGCCTAGAATACGGTATAACCGTTTAATTTTGAGATTATACACTAAAAAAAAAACGGCTACTTTCTATTTTAATTTGATACCTTGATTGTTAAGATTAGTGCAGTATTTGTCGAGATATTGCGTTTTCTATACAAAAAACCTCGATTTTTTTCCAAAAAACGTGACGGCAAAAATGTTGGGCAAACTTCATCAATTCACTGCCGTCGTTTGGTTTTTTAGCGAAAAAATCGAGGGTTTTTTGTACGAGAAACGCATTATCTCGACAAATACTACGCCAATCTTAACAATCTAGGTACCAAATTAAAGTAAAAAGTAGCCGGTTTCTTTGAGTGCATAATTTGTAACTTAAATCGTTTTTCGGTTTGAGCAATGCTTTTTCTGAAAGCCTGTCACAAAGTTTCTTCGCTATTTGCTTTCGGCCTATCAGTTAAAACCAAATAGTTTTGTGCATAACATCATCTGTTTTCTAGAACGATTAGTTATTTTTGCCTCGAGAAGGCCCAAACCCCGGAACAACCCTCAAATCCCCCCGCCTCATTTTTGTACTATTTTAAAGGATAATTGCAGTGCAGTAGTACCCACAAATAGTTTTTGTCAAAAAGTTTTTGAAAAGTAAATTTTTCTTAAAACTTATTAAAAACAACAAAAATCGTTTTAAAATGCAACTAGAACCAATATTTTTCAAAATGAGCTTTAAAAAATTTAACATTTTATAGAGGTAAACTCCCCCT
>JASAMX010010207.1:0-18257 GCA_030248175.1 Microlaimidae sp. YZB2_3 | reverse complement strand
TATGTGTACTTCGTTCAGTTACGTATTGTTCTGTATTCGGGTAGAAATTTATCCGGATTTAATGAAAGGCACCCGGCCTTTAAAAATCTAGGTTTTCAAAAATCAACTGTGAATTGGACGTTACAGCGAACGGTAACAGTTAATTAATTTAATGCGATTGATTACCCTACTTGAAACGATGAGCTAACAAAAATATTAATCTAACATATCGATTAGAAGCGTCTTTAATTTCCAAATTTAAAGTGCAATCCAACTTCACTTGACTTCTTGATAAAAATAGGTTTTATGTTACTTCAGACACAAAATTTTAACGAGTAACATTCGTCAATAAAATACAGCTTGTTTGTTTTGGATTCCTTTAAGAACATCCAGGGTTAAGTAGCGCTAAGAATAAGTTTAATTTACAGAATGGCAAAAATATCAATTTATTATGATTTTTAATATTTAAAAACAGTTTATTAGGTATCTTTTTTTTAAATTTGTATTTTTTTTATTTTTTTTTTGTATGTTTTGCTCAGGCTCGCTACAGGGTCACTGTTGCCGTTGTTGCTAGTTTAATCACTGTCCCCGACTTTGACCGGTGTTTATATGTTTATAACCCGTGCGACTAAAAAAATGATGTGCACTTGCCATAAAAAATCTGGTTATCGGAGTAAGAAATTCATAAAACTTGGAGTCTTGGTTGTCGCTTCGCTATCATTGCGCTCGATAGATACGGTAAACAATTTCTGTCATTTAAATACCAACACTTTTATATTAATACCAAATAAAATAATATTCTTTTAACTGGTCTGCTCCACCGAAATGATTTCCATTTGCCTCAACGAAATGATTTTCAGTTAGTAAAATCAAGAATATATAACACAAGAGAATGTCCGACTGTACACTAAATTTTTGACTAAAATTTTGCGAGAAAAGTCGCATTTTTAAATTTGTGTGCGACTTTTCCCCGCCAAAATCCACCATTTTCTGCTGTAACTCCGCGCTGCGATTTTTAACACAGTGTTTGTTTTTTCGCAGTGGGGACTGCGACTTCTTTCGCACTCTATACTGCTTTAATCGCACTGCGATTATTTTCGCACTGCGAGTCAAGCTGCGCAACAAAAAAAATACAGACGCTGGTAGTCATTTTTAATGGAGTAAAACATTTTGAAACTTGTTTTATTTAATTTTAAAATGTTGGAAAGTTAGTTTATTTCATTAAACCTAAAAAGTTTTAACATCTTAAGGTAAAAAAAAACGACTTTTACTTATTTAAACACAAAATTTTTGCTCCGCTTTGTTTTTATTTTTTTTTGTTGTGCAGGCAGACTCGCAGTGCGAAAAAAGTCGCAGTCCCCTCTGCGAGAAAACTAACACTGTGTTAAAAATCGCAGCGCGGAAAAACTAGCAGAAAATGGCGGATTTTTGCGAGAAAAGTCGCACACTAATTCAAAAGTGCGACTTTTCTTGCAAAATTTTGGTCAAAAATTTAGCGTACAGTCGGACATTCTCTTGTGTTATATATTCTTGGTAAAATTAAACTTTTTATTAAAGTAGCTCGCTGATCGCTAGGCACTTAACCATACCTAAGATTTTTTTGGTACCAGCATTGATTAGACTACCAAAAATGCAAAGATTTTTCCGGTATTTTCCAAAATATTAATATTTTTGTCTGATGGCTATTTAATTTAACAAATGAAAACTGTATTTAGTATTACATAGCAAAGCAGACAATTTTGGTCGACTAATCCCCCCTCTCCTAAAACAGACCTGTGCACGGTCTGGAAATGCCCCCCCCCCCCCGTTTTATTGGAGAGTTTCCTCCCCCCCGAGTGATTGCCCCCCCCCCCCGCCAACAAATGAAAAAGTACCCTAAAATTATGACGCCATTTTTGATCTATGATGACGCCATCATCGCAATTTTTTTGCAGTTTTTATCCTATTTCAATGTATTTTAAGCCATTTCAGACCTATTTTTACCTTATTTTCGGTTTTTTGTCCCTTTTTCTCTTTTCCCTTCTTTTTTCTCTTTTTTTCTCTTTTTTTCTCTTTTTTTTCTTCCCCCCTGCTTTCCCCCCCCCGTTTCAAAAAAATTGCCCCCCCCCTCAATTGAAATCCTGGCTACGGCCATGGTCCAACATACAATACCCCTAAATTTTAAGCTTGCCGACTCGAAAAGTAGGATTAGAGACCGAGTTGGACAGCCTTCTAGAGCTTTTTGGGCTATAACATAAAAATTATGGACGCCATAAGCGACCCAAAATTTTAGGCAGACCTGTGCACTGCCCCCCCAGGGTTTAAACGGGGGGGCAATTCCAAAACGGGGGGGGGCAATTTTTGCAACGGGGGGGGAGAAAGGGGGGAAAGAGAAAAAAAGGAGAAAAAGAAAAGAAGAAAAAGAAGGAGAAAAGAGAAAAAGAAAGGGACAAAAAAAAAGCGAAAATAAGGTAAAAATAGGTCTGAAATGGCTTAAAATACATTGAAATACGCTAAAAACTGCAAAAAAAATCCGATGATGGCGTCATCATAGGTCAAAAATGGCGTCATAATTTTAGGGAACTTTTTCATTTGTTGGCGGGGGGGGGGGGGGCCAAAAAACGGGGGGGGGGGGGGAAGAAATCCTCCAATAAAACGGGGGGCACTTCCAGACCGTGCACAGGTCTGTTTTAGGAGAGGGGGGATTAGTCGACCAAAATTGTTTGCTTTGCTATGTAATACTAAATACAGTTTTCATTTGTTAAATTAAATAGCCATCAGACAAAAATATTAATATTTTGGAAAATACCGGAAAAATCTTTGCATTTTTGGTAGTCTAATCAATGCTGGTACCAAAAAAATCTTAGGTATGGTTAAGTGCCTAGCGATCAGCGAGCTACTTTAATAAAAAGTTTAATTTTACTATATAATAAAAGAGAATGTCCGATGTAGGCTAAATTTTTGACAAAATTTTGCAAGAAAAGATGACTTTTGAAATTAGTGTGCGACTTTTCTCGTCTCAAATTGTTTTTGCTAGTTTTTCCGCGCTGCTATTTTTGTTGTTTTCTGCGGGGGACTGCGCTTTCGCCTGCGGTCTGCCTGCCCTACGCAGACTTTTGTGTTAATGTAGTCGTTTTTTTTCCTAGATGTAAATCATTTCGGGTGGAATGAAATAAACTAACTTCCCAACAAAAATTAAATAAAACAAGTTTCAAAATGATTTAATATTATTTCTACCGCGTCTGTATTTTTTTTGTTGCGCAGCTTGCTCGCGTGCGAAAATAATCGCAGTGCGATTAAAGCAGTATAGAGTGCGAAAGAAGTCGCAGTCCCCACTGCGAAAAAACAAACACTGTGTTAAAAATCGCAGCGCGGAAAAACTAGCAGAAAATGGCGGATTTTTGCGGGAAAAGTCGCACACAAATTTAAAAATGCGACTTTTCTCGCAAAATTTTAGTCAAAAATTTAGTGTACAGTCGGACATTCTCTTGTGTTATATATTCTTGATTTTACTAACTGAAAATCATTTCGTTGAGGCTAATGGAAATCATTTCGGTGGAGCAGACCAGTTAAAAGAATATTATTTTATTTGGTATTAATGTAAAAGTGTTGGTATTTAAATGACAGAAATTGTTTACCCTATCGATCGACCGCAATGATAGCGAAGCAACAACCAAGACTCCAAGTTTTATGAATTTCTTACTCCGATAACCAGATTTTTTATGGCCTGTGCACATCATTTTTTTAGTCGCACGGGTTATAAACATATAAACACCGGTCAAAGTCGGGGACAGTGATTAAACTAGCAACAACGGCAACAGTGACCCTGTAGCGAGCCTGAGCAAAACATACAAAAAAAAAAAAAACTAAAAAAAATACAAATTTAAAAAAAAGATACCTAATAAACTGTTTTTAAATATTAAAAATCATAATAACTCGATATTTTTGCCATTCTGTAAATTAAACTCATCCTTAGCGTTACTTAACCCTAGATGTTCTTAAAGGAATCCAAAACAAACAAGCTGTATTTTATTGACGAATGTTACTCGTTAAAATTTTGTGTCTGAAGTAACATAAAACCTATTTTTATCAAGAAGTCAAGTGAAGTTGAATTGCACTTTAAATTTGAAAATTAAAGACGCTTCTTATCGATATGTTAGATTAATATTTTTATTAGCTCATCGTTTCAAGTGGGGTAATCAATCGCCTTAAATTAATTAACTGTTACCGTTCGCTGTAACGTCCAATTCACAGTTGATTTTTGAAAACCTAAATTTTTAAAGGCCGGGTTCCTTTCATTAAATCCGGATAAATTTCTACCCGATACAGAGTACTTGTACAAATTGCAAATGTTTGTTTAAAAACGCCACTTTTGGGTAGGAGTTTTTGTTCAGTGTGGTGACAGGCTTTTTCATCACTAGTAAGGCTAGAGTATTTAGCGACCCAAAGGTTATTAAATTACAATCTTTCTATCACGAATCAAAGACACATAACGCTCCTTCGTAGTACACGGAATGGAATACCCAATACCATATGAAAGAACGATTAATTAAGTAAATATTTAAACTTCTAGTAGCAATTACCAAAAATAAAAGTTTTAAAGTTCAGCTCACCTTGGGAATTCCTCGGGGCTATGCGATCCGTGCAGAAATGAGTGGATACTTTGTCACGAATCGAGCGAAATATGAAACAAATAATAAATTTTCGTAGTACTGGGAATACCACTCGGGACGTAATTCTATTTGACTCATATACTCATTATTAATTACCTAATCACACAACTTTAACAACCAAAACAAACCAAATAATTGTAGTGTAGGCGAGAGTAGACACTGCCACGCACAACTGGAAAACAGGAAACACCACAAAACTCATTTCTACTTCACTCACATATTGATAATCGCGAAATTTCACGTAAAAACTAATTTGCATACAGTGTTTATTAATTTACAAACATCGTCCGCCAAGACCACCGGAATCAAAAATTCAGACTGTGTGTGCAAATTAAAACCACAATATATCCAAATTATTTCCTACGCGATATTCATCGATTAATTAGCTAATATTTGTAGCAGCAAGATTTTCATATGGTTTAAATTTTTACCGCTGAAATTCCTCGGGAGGTATGAGATCGGTGTAGAAGCGGGTGGTGCCCTCCAGACCTGCGTGTACACTACGCGGGGTGCTGTGGGTGATAAAGGCGCTCAGCTGATTGTTCACACCCAACAAGTCCACGGGTTCTAAAATTGTTTTTTTTTATAAACAGACCTGTGCACGGTCTGAAAATGCCCCCCCCCCGTTTTATTGCCCCCCCCGCCAAAAATTGAAAAAGTACCCTAAAAATATGACGCCATTTTTGACCTATGATGACGCCATCATCGCGAATTTTTTTGCAGTTTTTAGCTTATTTCAATGGATTTTAAGCCATTTTAGACCTATTTTTACCTTATTTCCGCTTTTTTTTTGTCCCTTTTCCCTTCTTTTTTTCTCCTTTTTTTCTCCTTTTTTTTCTTTCCCCCCTGCTTGCCCCCTCGTTTTATTGCCCCCCGTTTCAAAAAAGTTGCCCCCCGTGCCCCCCCATTTTGGAATTGCCCCCCCCCGTTTTAACCCCCGGGGGGGCAGTGCACAGGTCTGAATAAAATTAAAAAAAATACATCATTAAGGTATAATGTCGAGATGGTCCGCTTTTTTCGAATTTAATAAACCATTTTTGATTTTGGTCTGCATGAAAATGTTTCGGACGAAAATGTTTCTTTAAAAATAAAAATGCAAAATTAAAACAAAATAATAAAATATTTTTAGTAAGTAACGGTCATCCGCGAAATACATATGTAAATGTGTACATTAACATAGTTGAAAACGATTTACAATTCTAAAATTAAAAAAATGAATAATCCAATATTTTTAGGAAGTATGGTCGGTCATCTGGAAAATACAAATAAAAAATATACATGTGTATTTAAAAACATTAACAATTCTCACCTATTTTTCCCAAAGAAAACTTTCGATATGGAAAAAATCGCTTGTGTGGCAACATAGTGGACGAAAATACACTATTAACTTATTATTTTAACTTTCAATCTGTTAAAATATTAATACATGGTCGTCGGAACAAGTACTAATAGATATATGCAAACTTTTTTAACCGTTATATCGAAAACCCATTTTTTTATTATCAAAAACACATTTTAGTTAAAACCCAAGTTTTGATAAATTAGTAAACCCCTCAGCTCGATTTACAAATCAACATTTTTTTTTTCATAATTAAAACTGATTCTCTGAACGGACATTTTTCTACACAATTTAGTGCACTTTTTGATAATCCATCTTTGTAATATTAAAGGAGAAATATGGATTATTAACATTTTAGCTTTAGACATATTTTTAGGCAAAAAAAACTGTATCCTGTTTTAAATTGCGAAGATTGTTTTTGTGTGCAGATTTCGTAGGCGTTAATTAGTCGAAGCTTATTAGGCTAAATTTAAATACAAAAACAACATAGTCAGCTACTTCCATTTTTCCATGACAACCTACAAACATTTTAACTTTTTTATCTTTTAAGCCAATTAAGAGTCAAGACAAAGAATTTTTAAAAATGCAAACGTTCAGTTAAAATATATAAAGCTAAAACTTTAAACACACAAAATATTATTTTATGAAATGAAACAACCACTCACTAGTTTTTTAATGCAACACAATTTTTGAATATTTTTTCGTTTAAAAAACCGAAAAATAGACGCAGTAGAAAATTTCGAGTTTTTATATATTAAATAAATAATCTAATGAAAATTTACATTACAAGAAAGCGTAATTTTAGAATTTAAGCGATTTTTCTTGGTTTATTTGCATTAAATGCTCGCTCATATATTCATTTTCAATCGCGTTTTAGCACCACACGTTTATTTTTTAGTCAATGTTATTATTATTTCACTGCATAAAGTCAGATTCGAATTAGAAATCTAAATATTATATATTACATTTCTGCCTGCCTCATATGAATTTATTATACACGGGTTTTTTAACCAGAGAACAGTCTTCACTTCTGTGCTTTTTTTATTATTGGGGTACCCTGGACACTTCACCTAAACACTTTATCTAAAAACTGGAGGTTCCAGTACAAAAAAACGCTAAAAATATGGTATTTGGGCGATATGGGGTATTTGAGAGTACCTCGGACAGAATACCCCCACCCCAAAAACTTGAGAAATCTCCCCGGTATTAAAAACGCTAAAAATGGAGTATTTAAAGGATATCCCTCCCGACAATTTTTGGTATACCCCCAATTTCAGGGTTCGGGTAAAACCACCTTCCCCCAAATCCATTTTTGGTATACGCCTCAATTTCAAGGTTCGGGTAAAACCACCTCCCCCCAAGATCCTGGAAGCTGCCCACCTGTGTTCCGGCCGCCGAAGGCAAAAATCTATCCAAAAATGACAGGGATAGACTTTTTGCTTAGAGGTTAGGTTAAGTATTGTTTAGCTTAGGTTTTGCTTAGGCTTAGCTTAGATTTTGCTTAGGCTTAGGATTTTTTAGGCTTAGAGGATTTGCTTAGACTTAGCTTAGCTTTCGCTTAGGCTTAGGTTTTGCTTAGGCTTAAGGCTTGAGTTTTACTCAGACTTGAGTTTTGCGGAGGGTTAGCTTAAACTTACCTTAGATTTTGCTTAGGTTTAGCTTAGGTTTTGCTTAGGCTTAGCTTATCGCTTATTTTCATTATTGTTTTTGGGGTAGGTTTTGACCCTTCTCGTCTTAATACACCAATGTCAGATGATAAAAAACTTACTGGATGCGACCGCTGAAGGAATGTCGTCGGCTGAACCGAAGCGATGTTTTAAACGGCTGGCTAAATCCTTCGGTACCGCTATCACAGAACTAAAAACAAAAATAAAATGTAATCTATAAAAAAACATCTATATAAGCTGAATAAACTAAAAATACATTTTTATTATTATTAAAACGAACTTTTGCCGCAGCAACTATGTTAAGTTTTTATAAAACTCAATTCAAATTTTGAAATTTGCATAAACATAAATGGAAACTATGGCAAACATATAAAGAAACTTAGGGCCGGTTCACACTGAGCTGGCAGTGACACCGGTGATTGCTATTACCGGATTATTGTGCACTTTAAAAACCAAAAATGACGAATGCGAATTTTTAGTTTCCGTTTAATGCTTTCAATTTCTATTTAATGCATTCAATTTCCATTTGATGCATTCTTAACATATAAGTTTTTGGAGAATATTTTCCTTATATTGTTTTTCAATCTTAAAAAAAAAGGTTAAAAAACGCTAATTTTAGGTAAAAAGGGTTTTTGTTGCAATTTGAACTTTTTATTGTTAAAACATTTATTTATACCCAAAACGCTTAGTTTGGAGAAAGTTAGAAATCTGTAAAAAAATAGGATCAGCTATCTTTAAAGTAAAAATAACAAATAAAAATACGCGGATGTGAGTTTAAAAGTTCGCTAATCTGAGTTTAAAAATCCGCGGATGTGGATGTCGGCGGATGCGAATGTTTGGCACATCCCTACTTTTTTTCATAAAATATTAGTTGTTTTTGAGCTAAAACCGCTTCACGCGTGTTTCCCTTGGGAAAGCTGTCACCGGTGACAGAAATTTAGATTGAACACAAACAGCGGTGATAGGTATCACCTTGCGATGATAGTTATCACCACGAGGTAGAATTGCAACCTCAGTAACACGTCATATATTTAAGGTTGGATGGACACAAAATTTCCAGTGAAAGCTACCACCGGTGGAATTTTTGCTGATGACACTGCCACTTCAATGTGAACCGGGCCGCCTTAGCAGAAATTCGTATACCAGCATGCGAGTATTCTCAAAAACAAAAATAAAAGAAAGAGTAAAAATAATTAAGAATAAATATTTCTCTATTTAAACGTAATGAAACCTAATAATTAAAATTTTCTTACCCTGTATAATCCGTAATTGTTCCTTTAAGATTAGCACTTAAATCTCTAAAATAAAAAGCAACATTAAATAAATCCTCCAAATTTTGGCATTAGGGCTTAAGCACATAGGTGGGCAGGGGGAGAGGGGGGGGGGGTTGGGGGTTATACTTCCTCAAAAATTCAGATTATAGTCGACATCCCTTCTAAAATTTGAGGTTACCCCGGACACCACCCCCCCCACCCAATTTTAAGGGTCGGGTAAACCCCCAAATCTGGGAGCCTTCCCACCTATGCTTAAGCTAAGCCCCACTCTGTACAATTCTACCTAAAAAACCCTTATACCACAAACATTCCTAATTTTTTATTTCTAAAATAAAAGGTGGACCTTTCAAAAATTCGGATTTTTGCTGTTAAAAATCGTTGAAAATGAAGTTTTCAAAAAGAGTGTATTGACAGTAAATAAAACCATTGTCAATATAATATTTAATAAGCAAATACAATATTAAGCAAAGTTTTTTCTTACTAAGTAAAAAGCACATTACTTTGGTGAAATGAGAAATTTCTTACTTTAGACCAGGGTCACATTCTGACGCGCGGTTAAAAGTTACCCCAGGGTAACTTTTTTTACGTGCTAAAGGATGCGAGTGAAAAATCAATTTTACCTAGGTAAAAGTCGGGTTAAATTTTTTCTATTGTTTTAAGAATAAGAATTTATCTAACTCGAGAGGTGGTTAAATATTTTTTCCCGTAGGATTAATTTAATAAAAAATAAAATACGCGCATACGCATTGATTAAATTTTTTATTTTGCGCGAGGTGGTTTTGCGGCGCGAGAAAAAAATTTTAAAAAAATTCATTGCAATCATTTTCTGTCCCATATGCGTCAGGTTTATTTATTTACAATATATATATATTTTTTCTTTTCATTGAAATGGATTTATCGGAGTAAATATAAGGGTTTCTTCAGAATGCGACCCCAGATTTTAGTAACATTATAGTGATTAATAATTCTTTTTACTTCTCTTTTTTGCGCAAAATTTTAAACGAAAAATCCGAAAACGCTTTACAAACTTTTGTCTTTGATTTTGATTATTTTTTGTGAAAACCTATACCCCCAATAGCTCACAAAAGTTTTTTCATTAAAATATCATTGGTGGTTCAGAAGATACGACCCCCCACAAATCGCGTTTTATCGAAATTCTGTACTTGAAAGATTTCTCAATGGTTATAAAAGTTTAAGTTATAAAAGGTTTACTGAAAAAAAGCTTTCTATTTTAATTTGATACCTTGATTATTAAGATTAGATTAATATTTCTCGGGATATTGCATTTCCCGTACAAAAAACCTGCGATTTTTTTGCTAAAAATACAAAGTGTAGGCCAAAATGTGGGCACACTTAGTCAAATCACTGCCGTCGTTTGGTGTTTTTAACAAAAAAAATCCAGAGTTTTTGTACAGGAGTTGCAATATCTCGACAAATACTGCACCAATCTTAACAATCAAGGTATAAATATAAAGTAGAAAGTAGCCATTTTAAAACTTTTATAACTTAAAATTTTATACTCATTGAGAAATTTTTAAATACAGAATTTCGAAAAAAACGCGATTTTTGGAGGGTCATATCTCCTGAACCACCAAAGCTATTTTTATGAGAAAAAATTTGTGGGCTATTGGGGCAGGAGTAAGGTTTTCACAAAAAATAATCAAAATCGAAGACAAAAAGTCAAAAAAGACTCCGCACTGCACCTTTAAGTGACACTGACTACAACCGTTTTTGGTTACTCAATTTTTTTTTTTAATATTTCAATTGTCAAAATGAGAAATCTCACTTGACAGTGCTGGTAACATTGGTGAGTACATTTTTGTCCAATTTTTTCTGTGTCTGGAGAGGTCCGGCCGCTGTCACCGCTGTCCCATCCAGCTCTTTCAATCGTTGATCATAGTATTCCAGTTTTTTCTAAATAGCATTGATTTCATTAGCGTTAGTTTTAAAAGTTTCATTATTAAAAACGCTCAAAATGGGATTTTTTCGGGTACACTCACTACATACGAGAAGCTTTTCACCCATAGCAATAGTAGGATGATCTTATATCATGATATTTTTAGGTCTAACTCTTTAAATTACCCTCGTGTTTTTATTTTTTTGCAGAAAAAAAAACATTAATCTTTTTAAAAACAAACAATGATTTTGTTCAAAGCGTTAAAATTTACGCTTTCAGCAAGAAAATCCTAGTATGAATTGAAAACAGGCTTTGACTACACCAGATAAGGTAAACACACTTTGACTGTAGTAGTCAATCAAAATGTTATAATTTTTTGTGTACCAAAAAAATAACAGTAACTGCAGTTTTTTTCAGACTTTTGTGACATCGAATTTTAGTAAATGTACAAAAGTACGTGGTCTTGACAATTATTCATATCTCATAAACGCATCGGTTGCGGTTGACGAATGTTTTTATGGAATAAAAATTTTTTTTTATAATTTTTATCACCACACGTATTTTTATATTTAGAAAACTGTTTCTTAATACAAATAAATTGATACAAACGACGTAGATATACCAGCAACGCGACCATAGGTGAAAACGGTCCGGGAAACTAGGGGAAGGTGG
Organism: Microlaimidae sp. YZB2_3; assembly: GCA_030248175.1. NCBI lineage: Eukaryota > Metazoa > Nematoda > Chromadorea > Desmodorida > Microlaimidae > Microlaimidae sp. YZB2_3. The sequence continues at coordinate 6,777 of JASAMX010010207.1, read as the reverse complement.
TTGGTTACATAGGTGGGCAGGGGGGGGAGGGGTTGGGGGGGTTATACCCCCCAAAATTTTGGATTTTGCTGACACCCCCCCCCCCTAAATTTGGGGTACCCGGGGACACCCCCCCAAATTTGCCTCCCGGAGAAAAATTTTTAAGTGTTATAAAACGACTAAAAAAAATTTTCCGCGCTTCGCGCGGAGAGTTAATTGTTAATTGATAAATTTATCTTAGTTTTTCGATTACAAATCGATTATCCCGTTTAGTAGTTAAGGTATACAGTTTAATAAAACTACTATAAACACTATTATCCTTTAATTAACGTTTTAAACGCATGTTTTAAATGTGTAGGTATAAGAAACCTTAAATTTTGTAATAAGTATCATCTGGAATTAAAATTTCAAGTGTCTTTTAGCGCCTTAAATTAAAAATTTTCTCCCCCGGGGGGCATTCTGCCCCCGGACAAGGGGCTCCGCCCCTTGACCCCGCTGGGGGGCTCTCGCCCTCCAGACCCCCATATCTGGGGGGCTGCCGCCCCCCAGACCTCCCCCTTCAGGGTTTGTAGGGCCCCCCGGGCCCAGACCGCCCCCCCCCCGAAATGAAATCCTGGGCACGCCACTGCAAAAGGGGGGTCTGTCTAACCCCAAATTTTTCCTTTTGCCGACCTAAAATAGGTGTCTAGACCCCCCCTAGCTACGCCCATGTATGTATATAATCTTTAATTAAATATAAGATTATGGATTAAAAAGTTTGTGATACTTGACTTTATAATCAAGACAATAATATTATTATTCTATTATTACGTAATTATTAAAAAAAAACTATGATTTCTAATCTAATTATAAGAATATATAAACACATTATTAATAAAAGAATTAAAAAATAAAATTTGTAAGTTGCAATAAGGTCTTATTTCAATTTTACACAGTTTTGCTTGTTTTACGTTTTTTACGCGTTTAAAGCCCATTTTGAGGCAGCGCGGAAATATTAGGTACACCCCCCTCAAAATTTGGGTCTTGCCGGACACCCCGCCTAAAATTTGACCCCCCCCCCAAAATCCGAGAGGCTGCCCACCTATGGTTGGTTACCTGGGGTAAATCGAATTTTGAATTCTAGGAGGGGGGTCGACCCGCGGTGCAAAATTTTTAAATCTAGACAGGGTCAGGTGGGGTCCACAGTCCAAAGCAAAACAGTTTTAAACCATAATAACTTTAATTATTGTTCTTTTTATAGGATAATACTACATTTTATTGAATAAAAAGCAATATTCTGGTGTAAAAAGGGTGTAAAAACATGAATATGTGTTAAAAATTCACGTTTTTGGAAGAAAATTTGGTATAAAAAAAGTACTTAAAATTTTCCCGAGGAGGGGGAGGGTCAGATTTTAAATTCTAAAGGGGGTCAGGGGTAAAAAATTCGGAAATTTGGGGGGAGGGGTCCCCCCTAAATTTTCGTCTAGGGGGGTCCCCAAAATTTCGAGGCCAGGGGAGGTGGACCCCACCCCTCCCCCTTTTCTCACCTATGAACGCGATCACTGGCTTAAAACAGGACAAAGTCTTAAAAAATATATACCTCTATTGATTTTCTGCTAACCTAGATTTCCTTAATTTTAGAGTATTCGATTAAAACTTAAATACGAAGAATGTATATTTATCATGATGTTCTTAAAAAAACACTCGCATATTACATAGCAGAGCAAATAAAATCCATCCTGTGATTCAAACAGTCAGAGTAAATATTTAATAGTTGTTTTCATTAAGATTAATACAAAATTGATACAAAAGTTTTTTACTTGTAACTGTTCAACGGCTCCAGAATGCTTCTTGTTCTTTTTCTCAAAAACCTGGCGGATTCGCACCAGTTGAGGATTGTCTGGGGTGATTGGAAGTCCCTGAGTTACCCGAATATACTCCTCTACATCAGCTTAAAACAACATTTTTAAAAGTTAGTATTTTTTAATTTTAATTTTTTTTTGGGAAAATCAATTAAAGCTAAACTATGAAACTCATGAATTAACGGCGCTGGAAAGAAATACATTCTGCATAATATCTTTGAAATAATATTTTTGGAAACAAATTTAAATTTATAATAAAATAAAACTTTGCTTTCCTTAAGCCTAAACGAAATCTTAAAATTAAGCTAAAAAACCAAACAAAATATTTTAAAAAGCTTTTAAAGTTTTTAAAATTGCCAAATAAAATACTGCTCAAAAAAGATATTTTTGGAAAGATATTTTGCATAAGGGTATTTATTACAGACACCGAATTAACAATACAAAAAAAACAACGAAATAAACCGGCCTAAGTTTAAAAAAATGTAGTGCTTGATACAAAATTTTGTGACTGTTATAGTAAATAGGATATTGTGTTGTTTTTGAGCAGAAAAAATAATATAAAACCTAATTTAGTCCTGAGATTTTAATGAAAAATTTGGCAAAAAAATTGATTTTTAAGTTGAGTTAAAAACTGTTTATGCCTTTGTACCACCAGCAACTGGGATTAAAAAGGTATGGGCTTTTTTAATACAAAAAAATATTTTTAGAAGTTAAAAAAATAAAGGTTTACTAAATTATGTGGGCATGAGGCAGATTTCTTGATTTGATACAAGTATACCTCCAGTAAGCCCCCAAAAAAGGCCTAACACTTAGTACTGGGACTCCCTCTTCCAATTTTAAGGCTGGTGTTGGTTTCCTTAAATTGTATGAAAATGTTGGTAGTTTAGATATCTTTAGATGAGGTATAAAAACAGTCAGGTTTTTTTTCTTAAGAAAAAAAATTCGCTTGTCATTTTGCTACGCTTGCTAGTTTGTAAGTACAAAATTTTTCCTCCAAATTTGGTTATTCTCTAAAACTAGATTACCGATTGGTAAAATAGAAAAAAAAACAAGAGCCAGTAAACCCGTCTTCGGTATGGTTGATGAAGTCTTAGGCGATATATTAATTTTTAGATCATGTAAACAATGGTACTTTATTAAAAATATTGAGGTTTCTAAAGCCAGATTCGAGCGTAAATCACTAACTTTCTCGAGCGACGTTTTCCCTCTTTAACCGCTCCCGTGTTTGTTGAACTTTCTTAAGCAGTTTTCCTTTTTCATCAGCAATAGTTCCTCCTTGACCTTAAAATCATTAATTTGAGTAGAAATTATCACACTATGTAATAAATGGTAGAAACATAACTGGAAACACAATGCTTTATAATAAACAAAACGATTGCAAGAAAATGTAACTAAAACAAAAAATCGTGCGTCTGTAACAGTAAGGCATTCCAGGCCCTCAATTGTAGGTGTTTATTTCTACACACGATTATATATATTCTCTGGCAAAGTAAGTAGAAAAAGTAAAAAGTTGCTTTTCAAATAAAAATCGAGGAAGACGAGGGACTAAGTTCCTATAAAAGCCTCTCTCCCGTCCTGCCCACCTTTGCTGCGTGAGGCGAAAAACACTGTGCCAGTCAAGTGTTTAAATCCATACATGGGCACGGGGGGGAGGGTTAATCCCCCCCTCCTCAAATTCTGAGATAGGGGTGTAACCAGGAAGGTAACCAGGGGGCGGGGCGCTGCCGCCCCCCCCCCCCAAATGGTCGCCAGATAGTAAAATTTGGGGGTTTTCAGGGGCTAAAAATACAAAATTTTCTAGCGCCTCGCTAATCGCTTGGCGCCAAAATATAAAATAATTTTAATATCCCAATCGACCCCCAAAAACCAAAATTTTTTTCCGCTTCGCTTCGCTCAGCGGTCACTTTCTATAGTATACATACATATATCTCGCTATTTATCTTGCCTAATGCTAATGTTATTTCAAAGTTAGTACAATATTTTTTATAAGTAATAAGTACTACCAAGAATATATAAGAGAAGAATGTACCACTCAATACAAAAAATCGCACCCATCCGTGCATCGGTTTGCCATAAATAACCCCCCCGGGGGGTTTATGTACCCCCCGGGGGTACATAAATCCCCCTCGGGGGAGTATATAAACCCCTCGGGGGAGCATATAAACCCCCCGGGGGAGTATATAGACCCCCCCCCCCGGGGGAGTATATAGACCCCCCCGGGGGAGCATATAAACCCCCCCGGGGGAGTGTATATTCTCCCCCAAAATTTAAAAAAAAATTTTTTTTGTGGAAACGCGTGGCCGCGGCGCGGTTGTCTCGTTCATTGTAGAAACTGTATTTATTATGTAAAAATAGTGTTTATTTTGTAATAAAGTTATTTTTAAAATAAAATCATCTTGTTTTCAAAAAATACAAACCAGAAAGAATGTTTTTTGTATAATTGTAAGTTTATTGTTTATTTTTTGATCAACTACAATTTGTAAATTACATAGCAAACCATAAGAACGACTTTTTATACATAATAAATACAGTTTCTACAATCAACGAGACAACCGCGCCGCGGCGACGCGTTTCCACAAAAAAATTTTTTTTTAAATTTTGGGGGATCATATACATGTATGATCCCCCAAACATAAAAAAAAAAACATAAACCCCCCCGGGGATTATTTATGGCAAACCGATGCACGGATGGGTGCGATTTTTTGTATTGAGTGGTACATTCTTCTCTTATATATTCTTGGTACTACACAGAAAGCAAAACAAACAATCATATTATGTACCTCCCCCTCCTAAATTTTCCAGCCGCCTATAGCATTGGCTCGGATTTTTTTCTTATAGGTAGGTACGCTAAAAAACATGGAGTCGAGATGCTGCTCAGACCTGTGCACTGCCTCCCCGGGGTTAAAACGGGGGGGGGGGGGCAATTCCAAACTGGGGGGCACGGGGGCAACTTTTTTGAAACGGGGGGCACTAAAACGGGGGGGGGGGGGGGGGCGGGCAGGGGGGAAAGAAAAAAAAAAGAGCAAAAAGGAGAAAAAAAGAAGAGAAAAGGGAAAAAAGGGACAAAAAAAGCGAAAATAAGGTAAAAATAAGTCTAAAATGGCTTAAAATACATTGAAATAGGCTAAAAACTGCAAAAAATTTGCGATGATGGCGTCATCATAGGTCAAAAATGGCGTCATTATTTTAAAGTACGTTTTTCATTTTTTGGAAAGGGGGGGGGGCAATAAAACGGGGGAACAAATCCTCCAATAAAACGGGGGGGGGGCATTTCCAGACCGTGCACAGGTCTGTCTGCTCATGTGCTTTGGTTTATGTGGGTGTAGTGAAGGGGTCTGAAAGGTCTTTAAACTCCTTTTTTGTGAAATCCAGTGTCTGCCAATGTGTTGTAATCTAATTTTTAACTAAGAAAACGTGTTTTTACAGCTAAAAACATTAGATAATAGGTTATTAGGCCAAAAACAGTGTATTATACAGCTTTATCTACGTTTATCCCTACTTTTTTACGTTTTAAAAAACTAAGAGGGGGGCTCCCCCCAAAAAAAAAATTTTGGGGGGGAGGGGCTCGCCCCCCCCAAAAATAAAACTCTGGGTACGTCCCTGGATGTAACCCCCCACTCAGAAGTGGAGGGAAGAAAAGGTTTTAAACCCTTTCAATTTTGGAAAAATGAAGAAAAAAATATCTTTCAAATGACTTCTAACTGCTCCTAACTTAAGTTTTGGGGTCAAAATGAATGTTTTAAGCAATAAAAAGCTCAAAAATGCAATAAAAAGGGCTTTTTGCCCTAAATTAACGTTTTTTATCCATTTTTCCTTCAAAATCGACAAACGATATGGGTAAAATGCACTCCACAAAAAAACCAACGATATGGGTAATGGGGGGGAGGGGCTCGCCCCCCCCCCCAAAATAAAACTCTGGGTACGTCCTTGGATGTAACCCCCCACTCAGAAGTGGAGGGAAGAAAAGGTTTTAAACCCTTTCAATTTTGGAAAAATGAAGAAAAAAAATGTCTTTCAAATGACTTCTAACTGCTCCTAACTTAAGTTTTGGGGTCAAAATGAATGTTTTAAGCAATAAAAAGCTCAAAAATGCAATAAAAAGGGCTTTTTGCCCTAAATTAACGTTTTTTATCCATTTTTCCTTCAAAATCGACAAACGATATGGGTAAAATGCACTCCACAAAAAAACCAACGATATGGGTAAAATGCGTTTCTCGCATTTTAACCCCCCTAATTGGGGGCTGACCCCCCACTCCGGACCAACTTGCCCATGTATGGTTAAATTTGTTCTAAAACGACTGAGACTGAAAAAAATTCAAGTGACCATATCTCGCTAACGGTATAATTCATACAGGAATTTAGTCAACAATTATAACAATGTATATTTAACATTAACCTGTAGACCTATGCACTGCCCGTGGGGGTTTTATTGGGGGGGGGGGCAATTCCAAAATGGGGTAGGGCACGGGGGGCACTTTTTTGAAACGGGAGGGGGGGCAAGCAGGGGAGAATGAAAAAAAAGAGAAAAAAAAGGGAAAAGGGAAAAAGGGACTAAAAAAGCGAAAATAAGGTAAAAATAGGTTTAAAATGGCTTAAAATGCATTGAAATAGGCTAAAAACTGCAAAATCGCGACTATGGCGTCATTATAGGTCAAAAATGGCTCTATATTTTAGGGTACTTTTTCATTTTTTAGCGGGGGGAAGGGGGCGAATCCTCTAATAAAGCATATGGGGTATTTTCAGACAGTGCACAGGTCTGAAACTGTATAATATTAATAAAGTTTTTTTTAAATTAACCTATCGTTAGCAAGATAAGTTCATGTGTTCATCAGAAATTTTTTTTCTAGTTTCAATCGTTTTTGAAGACTTTAGTTTTTTTGTACATTAGATACATAAGAAGCGAAGATTTAACGTACCAAGGGCGCTTCCGCTCGAAGATTTCAAGCTTCCCAGTTCG
>JASAMX010010206.1:0-27540 GCA_030248175.1 Microlaimidae sp. YZB2_3 | reverse complement strand
GTATAAAAAAGGTGTAAAAGCATGAATATGTGATGAAAATTCATGTTTTTGGAAGAAAATTTAGTCATAAAAAAAGGTACGTAAAATTTTCCTGAGAGGTGGGGGGGGGGGTCACAATTTCAAATTTATAGAGGGGGGTGAGGGGTAAAAAACTTGGAAATTTGGGGGAGAGGGGAGGCTCACTACATTTCCCAGTCTAGGGGGTGGTCCCAAAATTTCGAGGCTAGGGGGGGTGGACCCCACCCTGCCCCCTCTTTTCTCACCTATGAGCCTGGGGGGGTCTAGACGTAGACCTCCCTCTACCTTTGGGTCGACAATGGGAAAAATTTGAGGTTAGACTCCTCCTTTTGGGTCGCCAAAGATAAAAATTTGGCGGTCTAGAACGGCCATTTTTTCAAAATTTTCTCGCGCTTTGCTCTACTCAGCGCTCGATTAATTGGTCTCCACTACCAAATTTAAGTTAGTTTGTTTAGTAAACTTGTTATGCCCACGCTCTCACGCTGCGGCGGGGTTCGCCCAGAGGCATAGGTGGGCAAGGGGTGGGTGGGTTAGAGGTATAGGTGGGCAGGAGGCATAGGTGAGAAAGGAGGGGGCAGGGTGGGGTCCACCTCCACCCCCTAGCCTCGAAATTTCTAGACTCCCCCCTAGACAAAAATCTAGGAGGACCCTCTCCTCCCCTCAAATTTCTGAATTTTTTACCCCTGACCCCCCTCTAGAATTTGAAATCTGACCTTTCCCATTCCCCCTCCCCTCTTGGGAAAATTTTAGGCACTTTTTTATCCAAATTTTTGTTCCAAAAATGTGAATTTTTAACACAATATTCATGTTTTTAAACCCTTTTTACACCAGAATATCGTTTTTTATTCAATAAAATGTAGTATTATCCCATAAAAAGAACAATTTGTAAAGTTATTATGGTTTAACACTGTTTTGCTTTGGACACCAGACCCCACATGACCCCCTCTAGATTTTAAAATTTTGCCCCCGGGTCCGGACCCCCTTGGGACCCCCCTCCTAGAATTCAAAATTCGATTTACTCCGGGTAACCACCCCCCTAGCTTCCCGGACCGTTCTCACCTATAGCAGGTAGGGGGTTGGGGGGTTATAGCCCCAAAAAAAATCCCGATAATAGCCAACCCCCCCTAAATTTGGGGGTACCCCGGACACCCCCACCCTAAAATTTGGGGGGTCCCAGAACTACAAACGCTAAAAAAGGGGTATTTTTGAGGTATACCCCAAAAAAATTTTTGGGGTCGGGTATACCCGCCAAATCCGGGAAGCTGCCCACCTATGGTTAGGGGGTTATATTATACCCCCTTCCAAAAATCCCGATTTTAGCCGACAGCGACACCCCTCTAAAATTGGGGGGGAGGGTTCCCAGTACTAAAAACGCTAAAAATGGAGTATTTGAGGTACACCCCAAAAATAATTTTTGGGACTGCCCCTTCCCCAAATTTGGGGGTCGGGTGTACTCTCGCCCAAAATCCAGGAGGCTGCCCACCTATGCCCAGCAGTGGCGTAGCCAGGATTTCATTTGGAGGGGCGGTCTGGGGGGAGAAAAAATGCCACAAAAGCGGCACGTAGGGCCGCCACCTGCGCCGCGTAACGGCGCCAGCCGCGCGTTGGCCGGGGGGTTTGGGGGGTGTCCCCCCAGCCGCCGAAGGCGAAATTTTATAAAAATATGCACTAAAAACTGCTTTAAAATCGTCCCCTAATGTTTGAATGAACATACATTTTACTTTTGTTTTTTTACCTAATTTCTGCACAATTATGTCTGATCTTCAAAATTGTATATAACACAACTATCTATTTTCTGATGTCTTTAAATTTTGCGAATGATTATGCTGTAAGTTATAATAACAAAAAATATTACTGATAATATTAATTTTACTGTATATATATAAATCTGAGCTTCCCGCGAAGCGGAAAAAATTTTCACCTGGTATATTGATTAATTTCAGATTTTAGAATGCACTAAGATTTGTATTAAATTTTTATAACTCAATATTTGAAAAGTAAAAAAAAATCTATACAAACTGCCACGCTTCACCCACCATGGGAAGAGGTGAAAAAGCAGACAACCCCAAAATTTCAGTTTTTTGGGTATTTTTATGCTTTTGGATCAGAAATGTTTCTGAATTTATATATAAAGAAAAAAAAATTTTCTCCCAAAATTCAAAAACTTAAGGATCCCCCTCTTTAAAAAATCTGGCTCCGTCGGGGGGGGGGGGTGGCGCCCCCCCCCCCCCCCCCCGCAATTCTCCTGGCTACGCGACGCCACTGATGCCCAGAGGTCTTTTGGTTCCGAAATAATGTTAATGTGCCTGCATGTGAAAAGATGCAGTGTTGGGTTGTTTGTGTTTTGCATAGCGGGCAGTTTGATGATGCCTATGGTATTGCGTTGGATTGATTTTGTGTAGGTAAGAGTAGAGGAAAAAGTGATTTCCCCACCCTGAGTTGGACAAGGGTTCTCCTGACCCCTCGAGGAAGATTTTCTTCCTGGTTGTTTATTGCCAGTGCTTTTGTTTGGAGTATTGGGTTTATTGAAGTGTTGTTAATGTGGTTTGTGACTGTGTTTGTGTGGATTTGTTGTTTTAGTATTGTGTATGTTTTGTTGTGTGTGTCTGTTGGGATGTTTGTTGTGTAGTTGCTGCTGTGGAAGATTGTTTGCTTTTTGAGCCTACTGGGTGCAGGTTGTTAGTGGGGGGGGGTTTGTATCGTTTGTTTTTTGTTGTTTTTGTGTTTTTGGTGGGTTTTGGTGTGTGGGGTGTTTTTTGTTTTTTTTGGTTTGTTTGTTTTTTTGTGGGTTGGGGTTTTGGGGGGAGTAGTTTGATTTGTGTATTAACTTCTTGTCGTGTATTTTACCACAGAGAACACTATATTTATCACTAACCTGAACTATGAGCGGTCTATCTTCAGGGCATGTCACCATATTTTCTTTTCTGTACGTGGCGTCCCGTGCAAATGTGGCTGCGTGCATCATTGGTGTGAAACAAAGTTCTGCACCATGTTTCCTGGACAGCATTCTCCAAGGAAGTTCGCTAAACTTACATTCATAATATTATTTTATTTTAACAAATAATATAATTAAACATCAATAAAAACTTAAATAAAACTTAAATAAATAAACTTAAAAAACTTAAATAAATTGGTTTAAAAATTAAACTGTCCTGGTAAAATTTAGTCTATTTTCCGAATTTTTAGTCTCCGTGGTTCTACGTTGCGGCTGTGGTGAGCAATTGTTATAAAATAAAATACGTGTAATTTAGGCACACATATTGCTGTAGGTAAAAACGGTATGAATTAAGTGGTTGGGTGTTAAATTGTAGTTGTAAATAGTTAAAACACAACGTTGAAATGTGTAGGGGTCATAGCACTGCACTTAAACTTGAAGGGGGTCCTTTTAAAAAGTGCCAAAATTAAATGCACTTTTTGATAAGTGATAAGTGATTTTTAATAAGTGATCAATATAAAATATGGTGTTGCTCTCAATTGACTAATATTCAGTACTAACAATTTTAAGTCAGTCTAAACAACAAAATTTTTTGGACAAAGCACACAGATGGATGGACGGACGGACGGACACACATCCACGCGCGCGCACACACATACACACACACAGCCGCGCGCGTGTGCGCATTGTTTTTTTATTAGTTGAATGCTAAGATATTAAAGAAATGTACACGGGAGTACTGTTGAATAGTGTGCCAACTAAAAAACAAAGTTGCAAAATTTCAACACAGCTAAAAACTTAAAAAGTTGCTTTACACTCCAACACTTTTAATAAGATTAAACCAACAAAATACCATGTGTACAATTCTTCTTCTTTTCTTCTTTTTGTTAATAATCCGCCAAATTTTTTAAAACTTAGTGCAATAGCGCCACAAAATGAAACCGGTGGTAATGCAGCAACATAAATCGCTAACAATTCAAAAGTTTTCAATTTTATATAAGCAGACCTGTGCAAGCCACCTCTCGGGTTGTTTATCGGGGGGGGGGAGGGCACGGCCAAAACAGGGGGCACGGGGGGCAATTTTTTTGAAATGGGGGGGAGGCAATAAAACAGGGGGCAAGCAAGGGGAAAGAAAAAAAGAAAAAAAAGAGGAGAAAAAGATAAAAAAGAAGGGAAAATGGACAAAAAAAGCGAAAATAAGGTAAAAATAGGTCTAAAATGGCTTAAAATACATTGAAATAGGCAAAAAACTGCAAAAAATTTGCGCTGATGGCATCATCATAGGTTAAAAATGCCGTCATAATTTTAGGGTACTTTTTCATTTTTTGGCGGGGGGGGGGGCAATAAAACGAGGGGGCAAATCCTCCAATATAATGGGGGGCATTTCCAGACCGTGCACAGGTCTGTATAAGTCCTAATTAGCATGTTCTTTTAGTATTCTTGAGCTTAAATCTTTAAAACCTGAGAGCACTACAGGATAAACCAGCTTTATTACGCAACCTTATTTATAGATTATATATAGACTTTTTCTTATTTTTATTATTAAACTCACGTCAATAGTTACACAATGAGACGATAGTGTTAGTGTCACTGAGTATTAACAAAAAATATTGTTCTTTATAATTTAATAAATTATTAAAGAGCACGTCTCAATAGGGGAATTTTAGATAGGTATATTAAAAAATGTGTCATTGTGTATTTTAAGTTCTTAAGTTCCTTACTAAACAACAATTGAGAATTAATTATAAATATTTTTTATTTCATCAACCAGCTACATATTTCAGCTTAGTTGCAGTTTTTTTATATTCATATACAGAACTATGCACTGTCCCCGGGGGTTAAAACGGGGGGGGGGGGGGCAATTCTAAAACGAGGGGGGCACAGGGGGCAACTTTTTTGAAACGGGGGGGGGGCAATAAAACGGAGGGGGCAAGCAGGGGGAAAGAAAAAAAGAGAAAAAAGGAGAAAAAAAAGGAAGGGAAAAGGGAAAAAAGGGACAAAAAAAGCGAAAATAAGGTAAAAATAGGTCTAAAATGGCTTAAAATACATTGAAATAGACTAAAAACTGCAAAAAAATTCGCGATGATTTTAGGGTATTTTTTTCATTTTTTGGCAGGGGGGCAATAAAAGGCGGGGGGGGGCAAATCCTCCAATAAAACGGGGGGGGGGCATTTCCAGACCGTGCACAGGTCTGCATATATACTGACCATTTACAAAATGATCGCATCGATTTTAAAAAGAATTAAAACTATCAAAATGGCTGAGTGATAGCTGTTTAGCGTGAATTTTTTTATATTATATTATATTTCAAAGATCTCCAATCCAAAGCTCTGGATCTTCAACCTAGTTTAATGGTTATTTGGTTAACAATTTAAAGCTAATTCTATATTATATTTATATTTCAAACTTTTTCCTGTTATAAATATTTTTTATTTTAAAAATTAATTAAAAAGATAAACCTAGCTGTAAAAATTTGCCTAAAACAGGTAGAGAGCCCATTTTTAGGTAAAATATAAGCTTTAAATTACGGAGCTCCAAAACCATTCACGCTTCAAATGATTAAATTTCCAAAATAGAATATTTGAAGGTAGGAACATTATTAACATTACTATTTGTATAATTAATATAACTGACTATTTGTTTTGTAGTCAAAAGTTTAAATTGTGTTAAATTTTAAATTTTGATTTATTTTTATATTTTGTTTGTTGCAATGTACAATCAAATTCACTTTTTAAATATGTAAATTGAACCATTTTTTAATAGTGATAGAATGAAATAAGCAAGTTATGATCAGAGACAATGCATATTAAATTGTGTAAATTTTAAATTTTGGATCATTTTTATACTTTGTTTGCTGCAATGTACACTCAAATTCACTTTTTAAATAATGTAAATCAAACCATTTTTTAATAGCGATAGAATGAAATAAGCAAGTTATGATCAGAGACACTGCGTAAATTTGATTTAAATTAAAATACGTTTTTTATTAAAAAAAACTTTAGCATACGTTTGCGCTGGCTCTCGCAATTAAAAAAACTTCAGCATGCATTCCCGCCGGCTCTCCTGCCGGTCTTTTGACTCCATTTAATCCACTCGTTTTTCCTTTTACCTTAGTTAGAACGTTTTCAAAGCATTCCCTTTAACAAATAAGGCGGCTAAAAGGGGGGTGGTGTGTTTTGGTGCCTTTGCCTTTTTTGCTTGTTTTCTTCCTGTTTGTTTTTTTTTGGGTGGTTTTTGGGTGTTTTTTTGTGTGTGGGTTTAGGTTTTGTTTTTTGATCTTTTTTTGATGTGTGGGGTTCTCTTTTTCTATGTTGGCCTTAGGCGGCCGCCTTCTTTATCTCTTGCAGACTGCATGCTTTGGGCCATACCACATATTTTTTAGTTTTTACTTTCCTTGCTTTTGTTGGTACATATACTTTAACATACAAAACTTTTTACAATCGCGTGTCTCTGATCCCTTGTTAATTTTTCTTTGCTTTAAAAAATTGTTCTATTTACTTATTCAGCTATCTGGTGTACTTGCAACAAAGAACAAAATTTAAATAATTTGAAATTTAAATTTATGATTTTATCGCGGTGTCTCTGTGTTGTCTGTCTTAAGGAAAATTATGGCCGATATCTTACTGTGTAGCTGTAAGGTTTTGATTTTTGTTTACTAATGTTAAATATTTAGAGCAGATTATTTTCCTGATCGCTTCGGCTTTTTTGTGAATGAGAGGCGTTACAACTTCTTCCCGTTGTCTGATTGGGTCAGCTGTCGACGAAAAAAATCATGTTGACGCTATGTATATCCGATTTCGCCTTTGCTCCGTCGTTATTAACAATTTTTGCAATTAAAAATCTGATGGAATTGGCTACAATTTTCTTGGAATATCTGTTTTTTAACCACCATAGGAAGTTATCTTGACTGATAATCTGTGTTTTGATATTTTGTTAAATCGATTTTGCAAATGTTATTAGCGTGTATGCGGTATGCCCTCGGTTAAAGGGGGGCAAATCAAAAGGGGGCATGGGGGCAGTTTTAAACGGGGCAATAAAAGGGGGGCAAGCAGGGGGGAAACAAAAAAGAAAAAAGGAGAAAAAAGAGAAAAAAGAAGGATAAAAAAGGCAAAAAACGGTAAATAAGGTAAAATAGGTCTCAAAATGGCTTAAAATACATTGAAAAAATAGGCTAAAAACTGTAAAAAGTTCTTGCGATGATGGCGTCATCATAGGTCAAAAATGGCGTCATATTTTTTTTAGGGTACCTCTTTTCATTTTTTGGCGGGGGGGGGGACAAAAATAAAAAGAAACGGGGGGGGGGGCAAATCCTCCAATAAATTGGGGGGGGGGGGCATTTTCAGACCGTGCACAGGTCTGTTAGCAGGGTGCCGCAAGGCAGCGTATTGGGACCTTTACTTTTTTTAATTTTTATAAATGATATGCCAGATTGCTTAGGTGCCGAAATGTCGGTAAAACTTTTCGCCAATGATGCCAAATTATATTCAATTATAAACAATAATGATAATTTTCATCGATTTCAAAATAGTCTGGACAGTTTCTGCGCCTGGGCACACAGATGGCAACTTAATATTGCTCTTTCAAAGTGTAGTGTATTACATATAGGCAACAATAATTCTAAACACGAGTATAGATTAAATGCTATACTATTATTAAAAGTGAAACATGTGTGCGTGATTTAGGAATCTCAGTGATCTTCCAATTTAAAGTTCACTAACTATTGTATAAATATGACTGCTAAAACTTATAACCAAATGTGCCTTCTTTTTCACGCTTTCAGAACTAAAAACATAAATCTTCTCTTGCAAAGTTACAAATCATTTATACGACCTTTGCTAGAATTTGAAACTTTTGTTTGGAACCCTTATCTTGAAACGGATAAAAATCGTTTAGAAAATATTCAGCACAAATTTACTAAGAAACTTTACTTTAGATGCTCTTTCCCTTATGTTAATTATGAAACTCGTCTTAAAGAACTTAATTTACAAAAACTGTCTGCACAAAGAAAGCACAACGATTTGACTCTTTGCTATAAAATGATTAATAATCTTGTTGATGTTAATGTTTCAAATTTTATAAATATTAATATGTTGACTTTTACGATAGGAAATGGTCTTAAGCTTAAATCAAATATTTTTCGATCAGATGTAGCAAAATACTTTTTTACTAATAGAATAGTGTCTGTTTGGAATAATCTACCAGCTGAAGTAGTATCTGCTAAGTCTGTCCAAATTTTTCAAAAAAAATTTAAAAATATTAAATAATGTTTTATTGCATAAATTTTTGTACCCTGTCAAATAAGCCCAAACTAGTGTGTGATCTATAAAATAAAGTTAAAAAACTTAAATGTAGTCTTTTTCATTTTTTTTTAAATCCAATATTTTACTTTGTCATTTTTTGTGTGTAATTTATAAATTGTTTATTTGACTTATGTAATTCATTTTTTTATTTGCATTTCACCAGTTGTAAATTCAGTGTTATATTACATAACCTTTGCAACTACAAATCCACAGAAGTTTTTAAAACTGTATACAAGATTTCCAGTATTCTCTTAATTCCTAAATGTTAAGCAAAACTTTTATTACAAGCGAGATACTATAACCAGCTCGCTTGGCACAAACCGATTTGCTTAGTACAGTACCATGTTACTGCCACAATTTATTGGATTTTTTATAAACTTGCGTAACAATACATATGTTTAACCGCCAGTATGCAAGCATACAACATTTTTTATTAAATTAATTTTTTTGTTCCTAAACGTGATGACGTAATTTTTCCTAATTATAATTGCTTTGTAGTCTACACCTTATCATTTAATGATAGAATTTTAATTAATTTGATCAATAAATAAATTAATAAATACCTTATACTTTCGCTTACTCGGATCGGCAGCTTGCGAGCGAGTTTTTGCTTGGAAGTTTCGTCCCAACAATCCGCTTTTTCATTAACAATTTCCTCATATTTTCGTTTGTTCCCTTTATATTCGTCAAAATGCTGGGCGATTTCGCTAGCAATCTAAAAACCATTATTATTATAATTAGTGTTAATACTTTAATAATAATTATTCTTAGTCTTATTATTATTATTAGTGTTACTATCGTCTAATAATAAATAAAGGGCCGTTTAATACCTGGTCCCAGTTCCCAAATCCCAAATGGCATATTCTACAATTAACAAAAACAAGCGTTTACACCCGTTTCCTATATCGTCGTTACTAGGGCTAAATGAGCCGCAATCATTATAAAATAGACGGGAATGTGACTCATTCTGAAGTTAATAGGGCCCTGTTTCAAATTTAAAATGAGTCACAGTCACATATATTTTATACGAATTGTGGCTCATTTGGCCGTAGTAAGGACGATATATCCCAGATTCTTTAAACGACTTCATTTTATGCGGCACTTCAACTTCAGGAGCCTGTTTCATAAAAACCGTTGTAAATTCTCATTTTACAAATCTTCGCCTATTTTTTGTAAAATACACGATAAAACTTTTCGACTTGCAATCCAGGGGAAGCATCTCCGCGTACTGCTCTGCACTGATTGGTCGCAGCCACCGTCATTTTACCTATCAATATTAGCCGTGTCGTATATCCTCTATTATGTAATTTACAAAAAAAGGCTGAGATTTGTAATATGAAAATTTAGAAACGTCTTAATGAAATAGGCCCCTGGAAAAACCAATAAATAAAAAATAGAAGGAAGGAGAGGCGTAGCCTTAGCATATATCGCCCAGGCCCAATGTACGTCTGCAGACATTTTTTTCGAAAAAATGGTGGTAAATATACTATTAATTAGGGAGACATACTACAAAATATTCATTTATTTCTAAACTTTTTTGCGCATTATAGGCAAATAAAGCCTACCTGACCTCGATGACTTGCAGTATTTAATCGACTATTTAACATTAAAACCATTTAAAATTTTCAGCAAAAATGGTTTAAATATTAAATATTATAGTTATTTATTTATTTATAACAATTATTTATTAAATTACTTAATTTGGAACAAAAATGAGATTTTTTAAAAGGATAAAGTTGACTAATTTTTGTATGTTTCGTGAAAAGGTGGGGGTTTAAAAAAATTGCGTTCTTAAGGCTGGTTCATACTTATGACAAAACATCCTTTGGACAAAGTCCAAAGGACAATTTTAGAAAAGCCAAAACGTCCTTTGGACAAGCCAAAACGTCCTTTGGACTTTTTCTTTTGGACGAAGTATGAATGCTACTTAAAATTTGTCCTTTGGAAAAAGTCCAAAGGACAAAATCCAAAGGGAAAAGTCCAAAGGACAAGAAAGTATGAACACGTTGTCCTTTGGATTTTGTCCTTTGGACTTTGTCCTTTGGACAAAGTCCAAAGGACGTTTTTACGCTGTATTTGTCCCTTGGACAAAGTCCAAAGGACTTTTGTCCTTTGGAGGAAGCGAACGTAAGCACGCACGCACGCACGTACACGCACACGCACACGCACGCACGACCGCCAACACACACACAAAAACATACACTACAAATACATTCACAGAGGCTGCACAGCAAAGCAAACAAAAAATAACTTACATCTGGTAAATCTTCTTTTTTGTTTAACCGTTTTCTTTTTGGACATTTAGGAATACTAGACACAAAAACTGAGAAAATTACAAATACTAAAGCTGTACTAGCAAACAAAGAATGCATTTTTCTAGTTTCTACTGTTATACAAATGTAACTCATGCTGTTTCTATTTAGCATTGAAAAGAAAATAAAATTTTAATTTATTAATTTCTCGTTTGTAGTTAGCCGAATGTTTTCTTACAGTTGATAAGAAAAAGTGAGATACAATAACAAATAATAAAAATAAAAAAATTCTATAAAATACAAAACTAAACTGAAATATCACTGGGTATATTTTATAAAAATATTTGTAATTGTAAATTAATTAATGCATTTAATTTTTTTTTATTTTTATTAATTTAAAAAACAGAATACAAACTTTAATTGTTTCGACCAACAAATCAATGATTACAGCTTTGAAATAACTTGATATTTTATCATCGTACCTAACCCTCACACATATACCCACCCACACGATATACTTATAAACGGAGTGCGGTTGGGTAATTACCGTGCTGGATGCCGGCATCCTATTATTAAGTTAAGAAAAAATGAGCGTTTAATGATGAAGTGTTATAAAAATTAAAATCTAAAGAAAATATCAAGTGCTTAGTTACTTTTGTATTTTAAAAAAAACAGCCATTTATAAATTTTTATGGCATGTGGCAATGTGGCAATTTTCAAACGGATTTCAAGAAAAACACAAAAAAACTATTTAAAAATAAAAATCCAAAAGTACTAATTTTTCCCAAAAAGAAACACTTAGTCTAAAAGCTTATTTTAGAACTTTAATTAAACTAAATATCAATAAGCAATAACTAAAGAGCAATATTAACTAAAATTATGATATTTTTATTAACCCCCACTCAAAAGTAGGATGATAAAAGGTTACCTTTCAATTTTTTGCTGCAGATTCAATTAAAAACAATTTTTACACTCTTTTTGCTCAGACCGTTTTTTTGTAGTGATTCGGTTACTATTATGACACTACTATTATTATATAAAAATATAAGAATTAATTATCTTAAATAGTTATATTTTCAAGTTTTACAATTAGTTAAGCATTGAATTTTCCAGTGAATTTTTATGATTTTTTTGTGTTAGTTGGTGAAATTCGTTTATTGTAGATTTTTTTAAAACTTCATTTATTCATACATACAATGAGCAAATTTTGTTTATTTTAAATGTAATAAACACATCGTAGTTAAACCACTCATTATTCATTTTATATGTAAGTATATAGCCGACATTCAAAATTGTAATTACTACAAAATCGCGCATCACAGTTTAATTACAGTAAATATCGTGCTGGGAGCCAGATATAGTTACATGAGCGGTTTAACAATGAGGCGTCAATAATACTAGAGTCATTTCAAAGCTAATCATTGATTTGTTGGTCGAAACAATTAAAGTTTGTATTCTGTTTTTAAATTAATAAAAATAAAAAAAAATTAAATGCATTAATTAATTTACAATTACAAATATTTTTATAAAATATACCCAGTGATATTTAAGTTTAGTTTTGTATTTTATAGAATTTTTTTATTTTTATTATTTGTTATTGTATCTCACTTTTTTTATCAACTGCGAACATTTGGCTACCTACAAACAAAAATTAATAAATTAAAATTTTATTTTCTTTTCAATGCTAAATATAAACAGCATGAGTTACATTTGTATAACAGTAGAAACTAGAAAAATGCATTCTTTGTTTGCCTACACAGCTTTAGTATTTGTAATTTTCTCAGTTTTTGTGTCTAGTATTCCTAAATGTCCAAAAAGAAAACGGTTAAACAAAAAAGAAGATTTACCAGATGTAAGTTATGTTTTGTTTGTTTTGCTGTGCAGCCTCTGTGAATGTATTTGTATTGTATGTGTTTGTGTGTGTGCGGTCGTGCGTGCGTGTGCGTGTGCGTGTACGTGCGTGCGTGCGTGCTTACGTTCGCTTCCTCCAAAGGACAAAAGTCCTTTGGACTTTGTCCAAGGGACAAATACAGCTTAAAAACGTCCTTTGGGCTTTGTTCAAAGGACGAAGTCCAAAGGACAAAATCCAAAGGACAACGTGTTCATACTTTCTTGTCCTTTGGACTTTTCCCTTTGGATTTTGTCCTTTGGACTTTTTCCAAAGGACAAATTTTAAGTAGCATTCATACTTCGTCCAAAGGAAAAAGTCCAAAGGACGTTTTGGCTTGTCCAAAGGACGTTTTGGCTTTTCTAAATTTGTCCTTTGGATTTTGTCCAAAGACCTCTTGTCATAAGTATGAACCAGCCTTAAGAACGCAATTTTTTTTAAACCCCCACCTTTTAACGAAACATACAAAAATTAGTCAACTTTATCCTTTTAAAAAATCTCATTTTTGTTCCAAATTAAATAATTTAATAAATAATTGTTATAAATAAATAAATAACTATAATATTTAATATTTAAACCATTTTTGCTGAAAATTTTAAATAGTTTTAATGTTAAATAGTCGATTAAATACTGCAAGTATTGGAGGTCAGGTAGGCTTTATTTGCCCATAATGCCGAAAAAAGTTTAAAAATAAATGAATATTTTGTAGTATGTCTCCCTAATTAATAGTATATTTACCACCATTATTTCGAAAAAAATGTCTGCAGACGTGCATTGAGCGTGGGTGATATATGCTAAGACTACGCCTCTCCTTCCTTCTATTTTTTATTTATTGGTTTTTCCAGGGGCCTATTTCATTAAGACGTTTCTAAATTTTCGTATTACAAATCTCAGCCTTTTTTTGTAAATTACATGATAGAGGATATACGACACGGCGAATATTGATCGGTAAAATGACGGTGGCCTCGACCATTCAGCGCAGAGCAGTACGCGGAGATGCTTCCCCTGGATTGCAAGTCGAAAAACCTTTATCGTGAATTTTACAAAAAAATAGGCGAAGATTTGTAAAATGAGAATTTAAAACGGTTTTTATGAAACAGGCTCCTGAAGTTGAAGCGCCGCATAAAATGAAGTCGTTTAAAGAATCTGAGATATATCGTCCTTACTACGGCCAAATAAACCACAATTCGTATAAAATATATGTGACTGTGACTCATTTTAAATTTAAACAGGACCGTATTAACTTCAGAATGAGTCACATTCACGTCTATTTTATAATGACTGCGGCTCATTATTTTGCCCTAGTAACGACGATATAGGAAACGGGTGTAAACGCTTGTTTTTGTTGATTGTAGAATATGCCATTTGGGATTTGGGAACTGGGACCAGGTATTAAACGGCTCTTTATTTATTATTAAAGTATAGTAACACTAATAATAATAATAAGACTAAGAATAATTATTATTAAAGTATTAACACTAATTATAATAATAATGGTTTTTAGATTGCTGGCGAAATCGCCCAGCATTTTGACGAATATAAAGGGAACAAACGAAAATATGAGGAAATTGTTAATGAAAAAGCGGATTGTTGGGAAGAAACTTCCAAGCAAAAACTCGCTCGCCAAGCTGCCGATCCGAGTAAGCGAAAATATAAGGTATTTATTGATTTATTTATTGATCAATTCATTAAAATTCTATCATTAAATGATAAGGTGTAGACTACAAAGCAACTATAATTAGGACACTTTGCGTCATCACTTTTAGACAAAAAAATTAATTTAATAAAAAATGTTGTATGCTTGCATACTGGCGGTTAAACATATGTATTGTTACGCAAGTTTATAAAAAATCCAATAAATTGTGGCAGTAAGTTACTATACTAAGCAAATCGGTCATGCCAAATTGTGGCTGGTTATAGTCTGGCTTGTAATAAAACTTTTGCTTAACATATAAAATTAAGAGAATACTGGATCTTGTATACAGTTTTAAAAGCTTCTGTTACGGATGTTATATTATATTTTGTGCCATAGAATAGCAATTCTAGCATTTATTCAGTAAAAATGCTGTAATTTAAAAGTGGAGTATAAAACAACAAATCGATTAAGCTAAACAGTTTTTTTTGTTAAAAGTTTGTCCAACATAGTGAACTAACTTTTGGTGCAATGCAATTTTTTTCTCTTCTCTGTGTAACCCGATAGACTTATTGCTTATAACTAAAAAGCATAAAATTATCCCACATACTATTATAACGCACTTTAAAATTTGAGTTTGAGACTTGTGCAATTTGCAGCTTGAATCTCAATAATAATATAATTTGCAATTTGTGTATCGATCTATTTTGAATACAGGTCTATTAAATTCTACCTGAGTTTTTCGACCCCTAAATTCAGACTTCAGTAGAAAAATATGCCTACCAAACATTATGTTTACAATAATTTTTATCACTAAATTGTCATTTTAATTAAAACCGCACTTTAGATGTCCACAGTAAAAAAACCAACAAAAAAACGTGTCAAATAATACTCTATTAACTATAATATTAACCATTTCACAATGAATTTACTGTTTAATATTATATAGGAAATCAAATTAAAGAGGAAGGATTTGGAGGCGCACTCGGAACAAACTGTAAATGAACGCATTTCTGATTATTTATACGAAGTAAGAATTTTTCACCCTGGTCAAAATCCATTGCTTTAAACGGAAGGAATCTCATGCGCATCAAAGGACACCGCGCGCATAAAGGGACGCCCGCAGTTATGTCTAATAACAGGCCCGCGTTTTTCTAATAACCCGCCCGCGCGGCATTCTTTTAGCCATATTTCCACCTTCATTTTGAAGCCCTGCTTTGCCGCTGCTGCTCCGACAACCTATCCCACGGAGCAAAACATATATGACGTGATAACGAATACTATATGACATTTTAAAGCTAAAAAAATTCTGATGTGTTTAAAAAAATCCAACGAGGGTGAATAACCACGGTGGTCAAAACCATTCCATTTAAACAGAAATTGTTCAATGTTAATATTCTTTAAAGAGTTTTAACGTTATATATAGAATCACTTTCAGCCAATTTGTGCTTATGAAAAAACGAAGATCTTTCATCCATTGGAGATTAATTTTTTCCCAAGATTGGCTAGAAGTGATTCTATTAGCTCCTCCCACGCAGCCATTCCCACAGAGCAAAACATATTTAACGTGATCACGAATACTATATTACATTTTGAGGATCCTTAAACCCTGACGTAACCTGCGCCAAAAATGCATAAGAGTAGAGAATCTCCGACTTTGTATTAGATAATTGTTTTAATTCTGTGTTAAACCATCCTCATGAAGAATATTCATCATTTAGAAATAAAAATGTGTGAACGCGAAATTCTTAGACGAAATTTTTTCACATAATACTGTCGAATAATTCAAATTATTCAAAAAATATTCCACGTTTTATCTTATAAAATAATTCCACGTCGGATGCTACAAAAAACCCAGAATATTTGTAAACATTATGTAGAAAAACATAATCCTAGAATTTTACGTTTGCAGTTTTTGTTTGCAAACTAAAAAATTGTGAACGTAAAACTCATAGATGAAATTTTCTTACATAATAATGTCGAATAATTTAAACTATTCGAAATATTTGTTATTTTTTCATGTAAAATAATTTATACTACAACAATTTTATAACATCAATACAATTTTATATTCAACAAACACATTAAATTTTTGACAATATTACGTGGAAAAAAACATCATCAAAGACTTTAACGTTTGCAGTTTTTTTTATTTGCTAACTAAAAAATTGTAAACGCAAAATTTATAGATACATATGGTATAATCTACAGTATTATGTTGATAAATTCTCATGTAGATTATTCTACAAATAGATTATTTCACAAATCATAGCAAATTTTTTTACATGATGAAAATTTTCCATTTTGAATAATCTACCTAAAATTAAAACAACGGTTTTTATGCATTCTTATGTCGGACATTCTTATGCATTCTTGCCTTCTCACAAGTTAAGCCCTGAGATATATGCCAGATATATTGACTAAAGATAAACTCTTTCACGCTAAAATTAAAAGCGTAACCGCTCTTTGTCAAGAATAAATAAAAAATAAACGCGCAAGCAAAGAAAAACAATAAAAATTTCCAGCAGTGATATAACCAATAGTTATAGAGTTGCACATGTTCCCTACTCTTGATATTTGGAGAAAAAAAGATTGGTTACTTGACTATCGCGCTACTTTCATCGTGATAAAATTCGTTTTTAATGATGTTTCACATTTGCACCTTAGTGTTACAGTATGTTCGGTAGCAAACTCCATTAAAAACCAAACCAGCTCCGCAGTTCTCGAGCTCGCCACTTAAACGGAGCCAGTCCGAAGTGGACCGAGTTTAAATCGTCGCCACTACGGCAAAATGAGCCCCTATCATTATAAAATACACGTGACTGTGACTCATTCTGTAGTTAATAGGTCCTGTTTTGAGTTTAAAATGAGTGACAGGCACACACATTTTATACGAACTGTGGCTCGTTTTGCCTAGTAACGACGAAATGTTTTAGGAATAGCACGTTTACGGTGGTTAAGTAATTCTAAGCTTATTTAACCATGAAATACGTTTTAAGTAATTTTATTTTTAAAAACTTTTTTACCTCCAGTATAACTAATTTAAAAAAAATTTGTTTAGCGATTTTTTTTTGAAACGTGACATTTATTTTTAACCTTTTGCGATTTTTTCGCCGCTCAGCTGCGAATTGTATATCGTCGTTACTACGGCAAAATAAGCCACAATTTGTATAAAATACATGCGACTGTGAAACATATATATTTCTAACAGTACCTTGATTGACTAACTACGAAATGATTGACTAACTACGAAATGACTAACTACGAAATGATTCACAATCACGTGTATTTTATAATGACAGTGACTCGTTTTGTCATAGTAACGACGAATTATCGCGTATCGCGTCTCAGTGTATAAGGACGTCGGCCGGCTGTCCCGCGCCAGTTGTTTAGAATTGAATCCTTTAAAATTAAAATTGAACCCTTTAAAATTAAAATTGAACCACCCTTTAAAATTAAAATTGAACCCTTTAAAATTAAAATTGAACCCTTTAAAATTAAAATTGAACCCTTTAAAATTAAAATTGAACCATTTAAAATTAAAATTGAACCCTTTAAAATTAAAATTGAACCCTTTAAAATTAAAATTGAACCCTTTAAAATTAAAATTGAACCCTTTAAAATTAAAATTGGACCCTTTAAAATTAAAATTGAACCCTTTAAAATTAAAATTAAACCCGTTAAAATTAAAATTGGGTAAGATTGGGGTTTATGGGTTTAAAATTAAAATTGGGTGACATCACTTTGGGTGAGATCACTTTTCGCGTTTTAAACTTGTTTTTACGCTTTTAAACGAGTGACATATTGCAAAGGGTTTTTAACCCGTTCCCGTGATGTTTTTCCCCCTGTTACAACCGTGAGATTTTCGGACGACAAAGGTAAAACCTTCGTCTCTTGGTGGTGGTATTATTGTATGACCAATTTCGTACGTAAACCTTGCCGCGGTAAACTCTACGCATGACCTGGGTCGTATTTAGGTCGTTTTTTGTGCGTGATTAAGTACCCAATGAGCGAGCAAATTAAAATGGTTAAATCTGTGTGGTAGCAATATTCAAGCGTTTGCAACATGAAATATCTTGCGTAATACACTGTCACCGTGAGAAAAATCTGCATATTGCATACTGTACAGATTTAACCATTGAAATTTCTCGCTTACTTGCACTAATCACGCACAAAAATTATGTACATGACCTAAGTACAACCTAGCTCATACACGAAGGTTTCCAGGTTGTAACCGAGGAAAAGGCAATCACGGGAACGGGTTAAACCAACAAACCTAGGGATTATTAAGTCTGCATTTGCATTTCGTTTAGCTTTTAATATCATATCATTTAATAGTTTTTTATATTGTAGTACGATATTGTATTGAGCAGAAGCCAAGCCGATAAAATTGATCTTTTTAACAGAGAAAGGTGGAAAAGAAAAGTATTAGATCCGGAATTATTCGGCCACGATGTTCGATGGTCGTCAGAAATTTTTTACACTCTGGATACAGATTTGAGTAATTTTTTAGCATTAGAAATAAAAATGTTTTTTTTTACAAAATAAACTAATCATTAGCTGTTTCACATTTTCTTTTTTATTTATTTATTTATTTTTTTGTTTCTCAACTCCGAAAAAAAAGAGTTGTGTCGAGCAATGAATAGATCTATCCATAAAAAAAAAATCACCAGTTTTGGAACAAAACGTTGTTACTCTGACACAAAAAGCCACAATCAGTATAAAATCAACGTGACTCTGACTCATTTTGCTTGGATTATTTGTGTGTTAAGATATAAAAAGAGTCATAGTTAGGAGTATTTTACAACGCTTCTGACTCATTGTGTCAGAGTAACGACGAAAAGATTTTACCAACGCTTGGTCTGTAGTTTGCTATTTTTAGAAATTATCACACTTTTTCTTTTTCTTCTTCTTAAATCTTGATAATATATCACCTAAAAGTTTTCTACAATAAGTCTTTACAATACGTGGCAAAACTCGAGAAAAATTGTTTTTTAAAACTATTTTTCATATACTTTCTTCTATTGTCCTTTTAGGTAGCGAAAAAGTTATGCAAATACGCGCAGCTCTAAAAATCTGGCAAGACAACACATGTCTTACATTCACAGAAGGCGAATCCACTGACTATATTGCCTTTTTTAGCGGTAGTGGGTAAGTTAAGTTTTGAGACTACAATAAATCTAAGTTTTATTACTAACTCAATTTTTCTAATAAAATTACTTTCACGTGGTATCTGATGAATACACTTCCTGTTATGGTATATGATAAAATGTGTTTTGTAGAACTTGTAAAAGATTTATTAGAAGTTTTACCTATTGATAGTTAGTAGTATTGGTTCGCAGAACTTTTAATTAAAAACAAATGTAGAAGTTAAAACTATATGAAAATCCAAATGTTAAATTTCTATATTATTTCTTATGTGGTTTCCAACAAGTCTATAATAAAATCGAAATAAAGACAAAATTCGGTCTTTTTGATTCATATTCTAGTTTATTTATTTATTTTGCACAAAGCAGGACGCGCAGGGTCGATATTAGTCGACGATGCCAAATGCGCAACCATTACTATGCATAACATACCACTAATAATATTTATCATAATATAGCGTGCGGACTCGATCTCGGGACCTTTGGTGTGCAAGACAAAAATTTTGCCACTGAGTGACATATTTAAAACAGTGAGCTCCAAAAAGAGTAACGTCATTGCTATAATTGGCTATTAAGATAAACAGTTTTATTTTATTGGACATGGGTGAACATTCTTATTTTTAAAGTAACATCAATAAAGAGAAATAGATATAACTAAATTTTGCTTAAAGAACGAATATCCTAATAAATTGAATTCTTTAAGGTGGAACACTAGAGAAAAAACCGCACAAATTTTGTACAGTCGCTATTCATTACAGCTGTAACCAATTTTTATAAACTACACACTGTAGTAATCTTCATGTCCTGAACGTCATTTTTTATATTTTGATGAAACATGAAAATTAAAAATAAGCTGTGAAAATCGTCCAGAAATGGAGTTCCCACGAATCGCAGGTTTTTTTACAAAATGATAAAAAAATTTTTTTGACACATGTCGATTTTAGAAATTTTGTACGTAATTAAAAGACTAGTAGATAACTCGTTGAGTTCTCCAATTTGATATATAGTTTGTTAAAATCGGTTTGTAAATATATTTTCATAATTTTGCAATAGATGAATACCTAAATTAACAAAACAACTATTAAGGTGGAACAATACAATTGAGATACCCTGTCAGTTTTTGTGTATAACTCGTGCCGTATGTGACGTGAACTGTACGTAAGTGACGTGATAGAAGTAAACTGTATGTTGTGAGAAAGGGTATTTTTTCCGGTCAGTTCGGTATCCTTAACATTTTTGGTGGACTATTCCACGCCGAGAAATGCTTCATTGGAAAATGGCATTTTAAAACAGTTTTTTCCAATTTAACAGAACCAGAGTTAATATTACGTAATAAAATTTTAACTTAAGTTAGATACACCAAATGTACATGCCCATAACAATTTTGAGAGAAATCCCTGCTATTGAAGTTTTTTAATTTAGTTTTATTGCTGAAATTGTTGAAATAAAAAATAAAAAAAAGTGATAGTAGAGATTTCGTTAAAAACTTAAAAACTGGCTCAGAATTATGGTACAACTGCTGTGTTAAAAATTGGGAAATTCCTATCAAATGATTAAACTTTCATTCATATTTTTTGATTTGACGTCTGGAAACTACATTTTGAAACATTAGTTTAAAAGTAGTTTTTAACAAAAAACTGAGACGGAGCAGTAGCCGAGTGGTTAGAGCGTAGGACTCAGAATACAGGAGCTTCTGTTTCGAAACCCCCTGGGAGTTACTTTTAACACCAAAAAGTGTTTTTTTTTATTTTTAACTTTTAATTAAAAAAAGTGTACATTATTCAATACTGTATTCAACACCGAGTACGTGCTTGGAGGTGGTTTTGAAGTAAAACCGAGGTAGAGTCAGAGTGCCCCCCTAGGGAGGGTCGCAACCCCCCTAGCGCCCCCTCGGGGGTCAAATTAAAAAACGAAGTTCGGATTCGTAATCAGGACCCCCGAAAACCCCCGAGTGGTTGTTTTTGGAAAAATCAAAGAAATTTTTGGAACTGTAGTGTTCTACCTTAATAAAAACAAATTAGATTAAATTTTGCAAAGCGTATGTGGCCAAAAGCTTGAAAATTAAATTGGGTTTAATTTCAACTGGTAACAAAAATAGGGTCATTTTCCCCAAAAAAATGGAGTCATAAAAATGTTTTATTACTTTTAAACATTATTTTACTCAGTTTATTTTAGATTCATAACTGCGCATTGGTATTAATTTATTAATGATGCCCGTTTTTTACATAATTTAAGGCTCACACTATAGCTTAAATTGGAGGGGTTTTTTGGCGTTTCTAAATTAATTAAGGCCCATTTCATCCTTAATATAAGACCTTCTAATTAGGGCATATGCTGGTTCTAAATTAAAGGGCATTTTCTAGTAGGCTTTGCTTAATTTAGGTGTATTAAAATTGCAAATATTAAATATCACATTTAAATTACACATGTGATAACTGAGCGGCAAACAAGGCCCTTAAAAGCCACAATTAGGATCGCACAATCCCGTTAAAATTTTAAGGAGCCTCAAATGGGAGTACTAAAGTGCCGGGTGGGTGGTTTTTTTTTTTTGTGTTGTTTGTTGTTTGTTGTTTGTTTTGTGTGTGTGTTTGGTGTGTTGGTTTTTTTTTGTTTGTTTGTTTTGTTTTGGTGTTGGTGGGTTTTTTGTTTTTGGGGGTCTTTTGCTTTTTGTTTTGTTTTGGTTTTTTTTGTTTGGTTGGCTTTTTTTTTTTTTGTGGGTTTTGTTTTTTTCCGAAAGTAGCCTAGGATTGGAATGTGTTTCGCGCTCCGAGAACGCTTTAGAAAACGCGCGTTCTGGGAACGCGTTCCAAGGATTTTCGATATCCTGAAACACGTTCTGGCTTTCTCTCGGATTCCTGGAACGCACTCAGAACGCGCTGGGAACGCGTTCCAGGAACGATGCAGGTGGGCAAAAGTCGGAACATCAAAGCTGGGAATTGATGTCATAGCCAGGCTGAGATTTACACCTTTCCCAGGAGCGTTCCTGGAACGCGTTCAAGGAACGATGCAGGTGTCTAATAGGAGAGTAATAATGGATTCATGATTTGCAGCTATATGTTTTGCTTGGTGGTAATGAAAGCAGAACGAGCTAAAAAATGGATATCTTCACGTTCATTGGAAATCAATTTTTCCCAAGCGCTCATTGGCTGAAAGTGATTCCATAGCGTCATAATTTTTCCAGCGCTCATTGGTTGAAAGTGATTCTATAGCGTCATAATTTTTCCAGCGCTCATTGGTTGAAAGTGAATCTATAGCGTCATAATTTTTCCAGCGCTCATTGGCTGAAAGTGATTCTATAGCGTCATAATTTTCCAGCACTCATTGGCTGAAAGTGATTCTATAGCGTCATAATCCTGTGTCATAATCTTAAACTCAAAACAACTTTCGTTCAAATGACAGGGTTTTGACCATCGTGACAAAATTGTGCTCTAAATAGGGCGCTAAATATGTTTGAACAGTATAAATATTTAGTTGTACATTATATTTTTATATGTAATTATGTTTTTGTTTATTAGATTTTAATTTATACGATTTATTGCAGTTTGTGCAAAACTCAGTTTATCCAACAGAGAAGAATATATATGTTTTTTTTACTTTCAAACCGCTTGTAGTTACTGCAACAAAAACATTTTAGGTGCTATTCAAGCTTGGGCAAAATGGGCGGTAAACAGTCAATTTCTATTGGCGATGGATGCCAATTCGTAAGTTTGTTATTATTATTATTATTATTATTATTATTATTATTATTATTATTATTATATATTATTATTATTATTATTATTATTATTTTTATTATTATTATTATTATTATTATTATTATTATTATTATTATTATTATTATTATTATTATTATTATTATTATTATTATTATTATTATTATTATTATTATTATTATTATTATTATTATTATTATTATTATTATTATTATTATTATTATTATTATTATTATTATTATTATTATTATTCAGACTTATTTAGTTAACATCAGTTTTAATTATTGGAATAGTCCAAGAGCAAAAACGATCAGAAACCGTCTTTACAATCGGCCTTTTTGTTTTCTTTTGAGTTTTTGTTTTTTTTTCTATTGGTGTGTATCTGTTTGTCTTGCGTCTGTGCATGCAGGGCCAAACATAAAAGCTGTTCTGCAAATTTTATGGATTTTTAAAGCAATATATGTACATCTTTATTACCTTTTAAATTTTTATTGGAAATATTTGAATTTGTGTTCTTTGCTTGCTCTCTAAAAAGATAGTTTTCACAAGCTTTTTTTATTACAATTTTGTTATGATATGCGCAAGGATTAAGCTTTTCGACCTGATAAAACATTGTACGCGTACATGTGGTTGTAATTTGGCCATTTTACAATTTTAACATATAAAAAGTTAAACTACATCCCTTTTTGAGGATTTTTTCTTATTTTGGTGTTATTTAACACAAAATTACATTAAGGCCTGTTCACACTTATGCACAATGCACAATGCACAATGCACGATGCATAATGCACAATGCACAATGCACAATGCATTATGCACAACCCGTTCACACTTACGCACAATGCATAATGCATCAAGACAAATTTTCAGCCAAAACTATTGTTAATTGGTGGTATGAATTTCTTTTTCTTTTTTTAAAAGAAAGGAAAAGAAAAGAGAAGGAGGGTGCCCGACTACCCAGGCAACACAAACTCATAATAATAGGTTTTGTGGCACACCCTTCTTTTTTTTTTGCTCGGCAGATAAAAAAGCCAAAATATAGTCCCAAAATCCCTCTTTTTTATTTATTTTGCATACAATTATCATCATCAAAGTTTATTCTAGAAATATACGATCAAAAAAAACAAACAACAATGATATAATTGCGAACCGATCACGGTCGCTAAACATGACAAAGAAATGGTTTACTCTAGAATGTGACTCAAAGGCTTAATTAGTAAGCACTAAATTGAGCCACTTTGAATACTTTTTCTAAATATTTTAATGGACGGGGCTGAGACTTGGTTTTGCGTTAACATATTCCATTTTGATATTACTCTGTTAGAAAAGAAATATTTTCTTATGTTTATTCTATGCTTTTCCATTTTTAGTTTGTAAGAGTGACCTCTTGTCTGATTTTCATTAAAAGTGAAAAAAGTATATCGACTATTATTTGTGGTTTCATGTATAAGTTTATAACATTCAACAAGATCTTGATTTGCACGTCGCTCTTCAAGGGTGAGTAATCCTAAAAATTTTAACCTTTCCTCGTATGAGACTTTTTTTAAATGGCATCTTTGAAATAGTCTTCTGGTGTATGACCGCTGGACTCTTTCTATACAAGCTATGTCTCGCTGTAAGTATGGATTCCAAATCACGCTAGCATATTCTAGTTGAGGCCGTATGTATGAGGTGTAAGCGCGTAAAAAACTAGAGATACAACTTGAATTAAAAGATCTAAAAACTAATGCAACAGTTTTTAAAGCTTTTCTTGAAATAATTTCACAATGATCAGAAAATTTTAAACTATTAGACATATAAACACCTAAATCTTTAATGACATTAACTCTTTCAAGAAAACTTTTATTCATACTGTATTTCAAAGTATTTTCTCTGTATTTGGTACCAATTTGTAAAACTTGACACTTGTTTGTTGCCAACTCAAGTTGCCATTCTTGTGCCCAATGACATATTCTATCGAGATCTTCTTGAAGACATTGTGTGCTTCTATTTTCTTGATCTTTGGAAAAAGTATTGTACACCTTCGCGTCATCGGCAAATAACATAATTTTGGAATGAAAAACACAATTAACAATATCATTGATATATATCAAAAACAAAAAAGGCCCTAGAACGGAACCTTGCGGAACGGAACTTTTTACTTTACGTGAAGATGATTCAACGCCGTTAATGATTACTTTTAAACTTCTTTCAGTTAAAAATGCCTCAATCCATTTCAAAAACCTACCATGAACTCCATATTTTTCTAATTTAAACAACAATTTTTCATGTGAAACCTTATCAAAGGCCTTAGCAAAATCTAAATAAATCACGTCAATTGCTTTTTTATTTTTTAAGGACAACGTCCAATCGTTTAAAGTTTCCAGAAGCTGCGTAATAGTTGAACTTTTGGCCTTAAACCCGTGTTGACACCTTGACAAAATATTTGAGAAAAAGGAAAAAAGAACATCTACTACCAGCCTTTCCATTAATTTGCAAACAAAAGAAGTAAGAGATATTGGACGATAATTAGATTTTTTATTTTTAACACCTTTTTTAAAAACAGGAATTACAAAAGCTATTTTCCAGTCTTGAGGAATACTCCCAGAGTCAAAAGATTTTTGAAATAATAAACAAAGTGGTTCAGCTAAACATGGTCCTAAGCGTTTAAGAAATAAAGCTGGAAAGCAATCAGGAGATTTAGACAGTTTATTTGGCAACTTTTTAATTGCTTTTATTATATCTTTGACGTTAAAACGCATGTATTCTAAATTTATCTTTTGAGTTGGGTCAAAATTGGGTAAATTCCCATTATCGATAGTAAAAACGGAACTGAAATATTCTGCAAATAGCTCTGCTTTTTCTTCGTCACTAATAGCAAAGGACTTATCTTCTTTAAGCAATGGAGGAATATTTTCTTTATGTTTTAATTTTGTGTTTACAAATTTGTAAAAAGTTTTTGGATTTTTTGAGTCTAAAATTTTAGTTTCAAGATTAATATTATGAGCATCGACAAGTTTTTTGTATTCCTTACACAAAAATTTGTATTCTCCTTTGTTTTTTCCTATTCTGTAATTACGCCAAGCTCGGCGTTTTTTAGCTTGTAGCTTTTTGATATCTAAAGAATAACAATATCTTTTATTTTTATAACTAATTTTTTTAAGCGGTACATGATTTAGAATACCTTCTAAAAGAACAGATTTAAAAGCATCCCAGTAACTTTCGATGTTTGTACAAGAAGAAAATAAACGTTCCCAATTAACAGCCGACAAGAACATAGAAAACATCTCATAATCTCCTTTAGCAAAATCAGGTACCCAAACTGATTTTTTATCCTCTATATTTTGAACCTTAAACAAATCTACATTCAAAGAAAACTTGAGAGAATCATGATCAGAAGTCGAAAAACCAGGAAAAACTTCCACGGAATTAAAAATTTCAAAATCGTTGGTCAAGATTAAATCAAGAATGTTACTTTTTCTAGTAGGTTCCTTAACAAGTTGAAGTAACCCTAATTCTTCAAAAGTCTGAAAATACTCAATTTCATTTTGATTGTTTGATTTAACTTTTAAGGAAACCCAATCAATACCTGGCAAGTTAAAATCACCTGCCAAGATTATAGATCCTTTAAAATTTTCTAGTGTCTCGCGCAAGAATTTTAAAATGTTTTTATCTTCTTCTGCATTAGACTGCGGTTTTCGATACATACAAACTAATCGGATTTTTGATTTATAAAATATATAATCGATTACAATAGTTTCGATTTTGTTAAATTTTTTGTCAATTTTAAATTCAATAACGTTTAGTTTTTTATCTGATAAAATGCAAACACCACCGCCTTGCCCGTTAACTCTGTCATTTCTAAATACATTGTAACGATTAAATTTATCTAGCATTCTATTTGTTATTGAGTCGTTAAACCATGTCTCTGTTACCATCAACAAGTCAAGATTACCATAAGTACTATCATCACCGGCCACCAAACATTCGAATTCTGAAAGGCAATTTTTTAAACTTCTCGCGTTAAAACATAACGCCTTCAAACTGTTTTTTTGGACGTAATCGGAACGCGCGCTTTCCTATTCAGAATTTGAATATTTGATTTCCAATCTTTTATCCAAATCAAACATGTATGGATCGCCATTATTAGAATAACGTAATGTTATTCGCCTCTTATTACCCTCTGTTAGGAGCCTCTTTTTAATTAACATATCCTTTTGCACTTCGCGCTGTTCATCTGTTAAGGAGGGTCGGACGTACACGCCATTGTATTTCTCCTTTAGATTACCTCCGGATCGAACGATATTGTTACGAATTCTTTTAGAAGCTACCCTGACCTTTAACAATCTCGGGAACTTAGGATTTATTTTTCCTATTCGAAAATGATCACAAATCACAACTTTTTCTTCACTTTCAGTTAGAGTTTCAATGAGTGACTCGATGTTCTTTTTCTCCTCGTCTAAGCTCCCCGATTCTTTTAGCCCAGATACTACCATAACGGATGAATGATCTCGAATGGCTTCCATTTTTTCAAGCTGGTTCTGTAGCATGGGCATTAGCCTTTCGACAACTTGGCCACATATTTCCGCAATAACCTCCTTATTAAATTTTTGATTTGCTTCCAACTGCTCGACTCTTGCAAAAAGATCTTTTTTTTCGTTTTGCCAAACGATTT
>JASAMX010010205.1:0-29048 GCA_030248175.1 Microlaimidae sp. YZB2_3 | reverse complement strand
TAGTGTTGTAAAAAATTATTTTTACTTTTACAACACTAATAAAAGCAACGGATTTTTTATTACTTTTACTTTCACTCTTACTAGACTTTTAAAATTTCAAATACTTTTACTTTTACTCTTAATCTTACTTTTGAAATTTCAAATACTTTTACTTTTACTCTTACTCGGATTTTTCATATGAAAATACTTAAATTAATTTAAGTAAAGCTTAAGTAATTTCAATGGGTTGATTTCCAAATGGGCTTGTTGTAAAGTAAATGGCAGAAGAAATTTTTTATGCCGCTAACACGCTAAAACCATTTATTTTGACTAAAAAACTTATTAAAATGATAATTATGCATAAAATTAACAAAAAAACTTTAGAACGGAGCTCTGGAGCTCCAAAAACCGGTATTTTGCTCCGATTCAAAATTACTTTTATTATACTTTTACTCTTACTTTTACTTAAAAAAATAGGTCTTACTTTTACTTTTACTTTACTTAAATAAAATTTTGACCATTACTTTTACTTTTACTTTACTTAAATTAAAAAAATCACAAATTACTTTTACTCTTACTTTACTTAAATTAAAATTTTTCAATTTACTTTTACTATTACTTAAAATAATTAAAAATCAATACTTTTTACAACACTAGACTATATATAGTCCAAGTCAAAGTCTTTGTTCAAGAAAAACCTTCAAAACAAATCGAAATATAAAGCACAAAGGGTTGATACCAGAAAAGGACTTAGAGGATTAAAAGATAAAAGTTGAGTCACACTGTAATTTAGTAAAGGTAAAGTCAGTATAGTGAATTGATTACAAAATATCCAGTGAATATTTTTAAACAATAACTGTAGTGCAAGCTTTTTATATTTTCAATGTGATGTCCATAGCGCCTACAAAAAAAATCGGATACACAAAATAAAACGATTAAATTGTGGTGGAAGACTGTGTTATTTGCATGGCTTCTATAGAATTCTCCAACGTTTAATAAAACTTAAACGGATTTTTGTCACGAAAATTTAATGTGAGGGTTTTACACCAGGCCGCTGTTTCATAAAAGTTACAAACATGCCTCTTTTTTGTAAATGTCCTTTTTTTGTTAAAAGTTACAAAAAAATGAAAATGCAATAGACTTTCGGAAAAACTTATGATAAACCGAAAATTTTTTAAAAACTTTCTGGCATAAATCCCTATGCTTTAACATAGCGTATTTCATTTCTTTGGGAGTATCAGCAAAAATTCAAATGTTTTACAAAAAGAATTAAATGTTTTTTGGAAACATTTACACTAAAAAAGCCCAGCAGGAGGGTTTTCAGATGCTGGGTACTGACTTTTTCCTGTTCTAACAATGCTTGTGGAGTTAATCAACCGACGAGTGAGACGCGCATCGGTATTAAGATAATAAAATCTTACATTAAAACAAAAATCGACGTTTTTTTTAAGAGGGAATTATTTGATAAAAATGCATCATAATCATAGGTGGCCAGCCTCTCGGATTTTTTTTGGAGGGGTCAAATTTTAGGGGGGTGTCTGGCAAGACCCAAATTTTGAGGGGGGTGTACCCAATAGTTCCGCGCTGCCTTAAAGGAGCACTGTCACAAATTAAATTCCTATATCGCCCGAAACGGACTGCTCCTTTACTACCGAACCTACCTAACTCAAATTTGGGATTTGGAGTGCTTCACTACAAGGCTACAACATTTTTAAATTTCAGCTCGATCGGTTCAGTATTAAAGGAGCAGTCCGGGTTGGGCGATATTGGATTTTTATTTGTGACAGTGCTGCTTTAAAATGGGCTTAAAACGCGTAAAAAAACGTAGAACAAGCTTATAAATGCTTTAAAACTGTGTAAAATTATAAATAAGACCTTATTGCAACTTATAAATTTTATTTTTTAATTCTTTTAGGTAGAATGTGTTTATATATTCTTATAATTAGATTAGAAATCATAGTTTTTTTTAATAATTACATAATAATAGACTAGTAATTTTATTGTACTTGATTATAAAGTCAAGTATCACAAACTTTTTAATCCATAATCTTATATTTAATTAAAGATTATATACATACATGGGCGTAGTCAGGGGGGATCTAGACCCCCCTTTGGGCTCGGCAAAGGGAAAAATTTGGAGTTAGATCTCCTTTTGGGTCGCCAAGGATAAAAATTTGGGAGTCCAGTTGTACGCATATCAAAATTTTTCTTGCGCTTTGCTCAGCGCTTCATTAATTATATATTCTCCACTTTGCAAATTTGTATTACTTTGTTTTGTAAATCTCTGGGATGACCACGCTAGACCTAATAATTTCTTAATGTTTTAATTGGTCTCCACTTCCAAATTTGTGTTACTTTTTTTAATCTTGATACGACCACGCTGGACCACACCCTTTAGATTGTTATATAGAAGTATTAAAAATTTAAAAGGCCTTAGAAGTAATTTTAAAAACTTTTTCTGGTACTTTGCATTCAGTGGCGTGCCCAGTATTTCATTTCGGGGGGGGAGACGGCCTGGGGGAATATACTAACCCTGAGGGGGGTCTGGGGGGCGGCAGCCCCCCCAGCGGGGTCAAACGGCAGAGCCGCTTGTCAGAGGGGTCCGGGGCAGAATGCTCTCCGGCCCCGGGGGAGAAAATTTTTAATTCAAATCGCTAAAATACACTAGAAATTTTAATTCCAGATGATATAATACAAAATATAAGGTTTTTTTATCTCTATACATTTAAAACATGTGTTTAAATAAATATATACTTATGTTAAAATCTTAGTAGAATTAAAAATTCGAATTCTTAATGTAAAAAATACTTTTTCGCATTTAATAATTAAATATTTCTATATTTTATTGGTTTTTTGCTAGTTATTTATGTTTAAAAATACTTTTAAGACTGCTAGATAGTTGAGATATAATATAGTTAAAATTCAGGAAGTTTTTTACAAGAAAAAATTAATTTATTGTAAAGTTAACTTAAAAACTTAAACTTAATAACCCACTTGGGGTGGATTTAAAAAAAGACGATATATTAACATTGTTTGTCGCATTTATATCATCTTGTTAAACAACGGAAGCGGGAGAGTGCAAATTTTGTTTAAAGGTGTGGTGCAAAGTCGAACTTTTTGGCTTTGATTTTGATGTTTTTTGTGAAAACTTTACCCCTGCCCCCAATAGCCGACAAAGATTTTTTCACCAAAATATCTCCAGTGGTTTAGAAGTTATGAACCCTTCCCCCAAAAAATGGCGTTTTTCGACAATTCTGTACGTGAAAGCTTGCTCAATGGGTATAATGATTTAAGTTACAAATTATGCATTCAAAAAAGCGTCTATCTACTTTCTACTTTAATTTGATTCTTTGATCGTTAAGATTGGTGCAGTATTTGTCAAGATATTGCGTTTCCCGTACAAAACATCCGCGATTTTTTTGCTACAAATACAAAGTGACCGCAAAAATGATGGGCAAACTTCATCAAATTGCTGCCGTCGTTTGGTTTTTTTAGCAAAATAGTCGCGGGTTTTTTGTACCAGAAATGCAATATCTTGACAAATACTGCACCAATCTTAACGATCAAGGTATCAAATTAAAGTAGAAAGTAGCCGCTTTTTTGAGTGCATAATTTGTAACTTATACCTATTGAGCAATCTTTCATGTACAGAATTGTCAAAAAACGCCATTTTTGTGGGGTCATAACTTCTGAACCACTGGAGATATTTTGTTAAAAAAATTTTTGTGAGCTATTGGGGACAGGAAAGGAGTTTAAGAAATCGAAGACAAAAAGTTTAACTCTGCAGTTCACCTTTAATAAAAACAAGAGTTTATGACTGACCCCTAGTTCACTATTCATTTTATAACAAAATTATGATTGCTTTCAAATACTTTTTTAACTTAAACATTTTTAAACCGTACATTGGATTCACAATAAATATGATCAATCCATTTCCAAAAAATATATATAATTTTTTTGCTTTTTTCTATTTAAAAACTTCAATAAAAATGATCCTATTTTACACTAGATTAAATAAAAACCAACAGATTTTTGTTCTATTTTAACTAAAAGAAGTAATCAAAGATATTCTAATTATAATTTATTTCAACCATCTATTTTATGACGTATTTTTTAAAAACTTTAATTAAAGCATTACTACAATTTGAATTCGGTTCATAAATTGTAAAGCACCGTGTGTATAAAATCGCTGTTGAGTGCCCAGATATGGATTTTTATTGAAGACACTCTGCGCGTGCAAATTACCATGGATATATACATCAATACATGCTGTCACATTTTGTTTCAAACAGCTGAGTTTTTTTGTAATATATGCGCCCCGCAGATATTGTTTGTTTAAAGACACTAACTATTTGACTGTCTACTTTACTAACTACTTTCTGCCTACTTCGCTAACTACTTTCTGCCTACTTTGTAACTACTTTGTTAACTACTTGTATTAACTACTTTATTTTTTGAAAGTAGGTAGTTAAGTAGGTAGTTAACTACTTTTAAAAAAGAAAGTAGGTAGTTAAGTAGTTAGCCAAAATCATGGTAGTTAAGTAGTTAACTACTTAGGTAGTTATCACAACACTAACGTAGGATGGTGAATCCTTCCTACTACCGCAGTGAAACCCTGGTACTACAGTGGTAAAACCTTCGTTTCCCAATGGTGGTATTTTCCTCTAACCATTATGATACGTACACTTCACCGCGGTAAAGTCGCCTATTCTCTGTTTTTTTTTTTAGCGATACTGGAAAAATTTTGACAAAAAAATAAATTATTGTTTGCGCTTTTATAACTTTTAAACGCGCCACGAACAATATGCAAATATCTCGCGTTAAGACCCTTGTATTTTTGGCTACCCCCTGAAAATTTTTTTTCCAAAAATTTTGGGGGGTTAATTTTGGTTTTTGGTTTTTTTTGGTTTTTTTTTTTGGCTAGAACCACCCAAAATTTACGGTCAATTTTTTTTGGCCAAATTTCTAACTTTTTACCATTTGGGTCCTAACGTATGAAAATTTTTTTGCAGATTGCCCATACTTTCCTGAGCTCAAAAATATATAATTTGTTAGGGGTAACCTAACTGGGTCGGGTACCTTGAGAGGTTAAAGGGGGTCAATTTTACTATTTTTGCTAAAAATCTTTGTATGGGGGACACATTGAGCATATTTTGGCATCATGCTCAAAAACTGTTTGAGATACAGGTTTGAGCTGGGGGAATTTATGCGGAATTTTAAGCTCTACATTTTGGTGATAGTTTCAAAAATTTTTGATGCCCTAAGGCACTGCAATGGCTAAAAATAAAAATAAAACTTTTGACACAGCCCCTCCACATAGGCGAGTAATACATAATTTTAAAGCCCTCGGCGTGCTGATTTTAAAAATATAAAAAAATTACTCTTAATGGTCGGGTAACCAAAATACAGACGCTTTTGTACCCCCAAAATTAGTAAGGGGTGATTTTTTTGTTTTTATTATTTATAAGCCGTGTTTATATTTGTTTGAAAGCTCTATGCGTGCTGATTTCAAAAATATTAATTTTAGGCTAAAATTTTTTATGGTTACCCGGTTACATACCCCCAAATACCCCCAAATTTGAAAAATGGTAATTTTGCCATTTTTTAATTTTAAGTGACGTGTTTATACTCATATGAAAGCTCTTGACGCACTGATTTTAAAAATAAATAGTTTATCAAATTTTCTTCAGTGGTTACCCAATTTTGCACCCATCAATGTACCCCCTAAAATTCTTAAGAGGTGATTTTATTATAATACCGTCATGTTTGTACTCATATCAAAGCTCTCGACACGCTGATGTCAAAAAATTATTTTTAACTCGATTCACTCAATGGTTAACATTTTTACAACCCACAGTGTACCCCCAAAAATTTTAGGGGGTCATTTTTATATATTTATTGTAATACCGTCATGTTTGTACTCATGTCAAAGCTCTCGACACGCTGATCTCAAAAATAAAAATTCCAACTCGATTCACCTAATGGTTACCATTTTTACAACCCACCATGTACCCCCAAAAATTTTTAGGGGTCATTTTTATATATTTATTGTAATACCATCTTGTTTATACTCATGTTAAAGCTTTCGACACGCTGATCTCAAAAATAAAAATTTCAACTCGATTCACCAAATGGTTACCATTTTGACAACCCACAAGGTACCCCCAAAAATTTTAAACTGTAAAACTTATAAATTTTAAAAATTTTTTTTTAAAAAAGCACAATAAAACGGGGGGGGGGGGGGCGAATCTCCAATAAAGCGGGGGGGGGGCATTTCCAGACCGTACTTAGGTCTGTTATTGTATAGCATTTTATGGTAGTTATATATTGATATGAATATCGTCTGAAAAATCAACCGCATTGTTAGCGACATATGAAATATAACTATTTATTTTAAAACTTTTAGAATTTTGTGATGGGTTCCGTCAACTAGCTCGGATGATTTTAACTAAAAAATGCTATTTTTATATATATATTTTAAATAGGTTATACGTATTTTTTATTTCTTTGGCCAACAAAATTGCTTTTAATAAGTCTGTTAGCCTTCGTTTAAAATTAATATTTTTCGTTTTACCAAAAATAGAATATATTAAGTAACACACTGTATAACAATTTTCAAGCTGAAACAATACTTCGGGAGCTAAGCAATTTGCTTGGATTTTTTGAAATTTTTTTAACAATAATTGGATTAGAATGTTTTTAGAATTATTTATTTTGTAAAAGAAATATCTATAGAAAAATATTGTTTTTTAAAACTAAGTTATTTTAATTTTACCATGGTCGTTTGTTAAATGAGAATTTGTTGGATTTATATTTTCTTCCACAATCTGATTAATTCCTGTTTTTAACTCGTCAGCTTCGCGATGATAATCCTAAAAAATAAAAACAAATCAAAATTCAATTTAAAACTATAGTAAAAATTATTTACGATTTGCCTGACGCTTATATTGAAAAATTTTTTGTGGTTTTTTATTGGGGATTCTTTTGTAGACTGTTTCATGGAATAGTCTGTTAGCAAACTGCAGCATATAATTATAAAAAACGAGAAGAGACATGTTGCGAATTTTTGATACGATGGAACGACAAACACGTCGGTATTTTTAGGACCTTTCAAAATGTCATAAAGTATTCGTGATCACATCATATATGTTTTTCTCTGTGGGAATGGTTGTGGGAGGAGCTAATAGTAATCTTTTAGCTTTTAGCCAATTAGTGCTTATGAAATCTCCAATGGATGAAAGATCGCCTTTTTTTCATAAGCACTAATTGGCTAAAAGTGTTTCTAATACGTCATAACTCTGTAAAGAATATTAACACTGAACAATTTCTGTTTAAATGGGAGGGTTTTGACTATCATGAAAAACGAAAAAGTGCAAAAACTTAGAAATGCTATTTATTAGCAGAGTGCTTAAAACGGCGAAAAAAATCGTAAAATACCTTAAAGTATGGTAAAATAACGTAAATGGAAAAATATTTTAAAACTACGTGAAAAGGTTTAAGTTTCAATAGCATAAAATAACTTAAAAACAGAGCAGAATACATCTATAAAATAGTTTAAAATAATTCTAAATGGGTTAAAATAGTAAAATTTAAAACTCAAATTGGTAAAATTTATCGTAATATTTTTATATATTTCTCAGGTTTACAAAACAAGGAGTTTTATAGGAGATATGCAGTGCACAAATAAATTTATTTTATCTTTGGCACTGACTAGCATAACAAAATACTAAGTCCGGTGTTCCGCCGAAAATTTATCGCAAATTAAAAGATTTTTACTCATTTTTTGTAAATTTGCAGTACTAAAAACAATGAAACAATAAATTTGAGAATTTGAGCGGATTTATGCATTACTTGAAAGCATTAGTTTAAAATAATTCTAAATGGGTTAAAATAGTAAAATTTAAAACTCAAATTGGTAAAATTTATCGTAATATTTTTATATATTTCTCAGGTTTACAAAACAAGGCGTTTTATAGGAGATATGCAGTGCACAAATAAATTTATTTTATCTTTGGCACTGACTAGCATAACAAAATACTAAGTCCGGTGTTCCGCCGAAAATTTATCGCAAATTAAAAGATTTTTACTCATTTTTTGTAAATTTGCAGTACTAAAAACAATGAAACAATAAATTTGAGAATTTGAGCGGATTTATGCATTACTTGAAAGCATTACAAAAAGTTTTGTTTTTTAATTAGCACAAAAATAAAATACAAAAATAATAGCGCGTAAATGACTAAAAATTAGTTTAGTAGTGTCGTTATTGTTAATTCAACTTTTAAAGGCAAATTATGTAAAATAAAACCTAACTAAGTTCATGCTTTTTCTCAAAAAGTGTTCAATCCAAAGGACAACTGCTCAATTTTGGGTGTTAAAAAAATTTTTTCTACAGTTTTGTGTTTGTCTATATTTTTTTTTTAATTAAAATACCATAAGCCTTGCTAAAATTCAAAAAATTCATAAATCACAAAATTGAGTTTAATTGAATTTTTTACTTCAGGCACTTTGAGCGAAGTATGAACCAGGTTTAAATTTCAATTTTTTGAGAGAAATTCTCATTTTAAACCCAATTGACAAATATTGACAATGCCGTCAATATTTTTAACGATTTTTTTAAAATTGAAATATTTTTCGGTTAACTGATAATTCATTGTATTTTTTAAAATAGGTTTTACTCGTCTATAAAATAAATATCGCCGAATCAATTAAATTTGCCTAAACGAATCTGCAATAGAAAAGGACGAAACCATCACTAATATGGCGTCACTACAGCAAAATAATTCACAGTCATTATAAACTGCACGTGACTTTGACTCATTCTTCAGTTAATAGGGCCTATATAAAAACTAAAATAAGTCACAAGTCGCGCTTTTTTTATGAGAACTGTGGCTCATTTTGCCGCAGTAACGACGATATGCCGTCACTATTATGCTAAGCAGGTTTGTAATTTACAGTGTTCGTTAAAAAAACAATTCAATAACACAATTAATTAATATTCTAAAATTTATTACCATATATTC
This sequence comes from Microlaimidae sp. YZB2_3, assembly GCA_030248175.1. Taxonomy (NCBI): domain Eukaryota; kingdom Metazoa; phylum Nematoda; class Chromadorea; order Desmodorida; family Microlaimidae; species Microlaimidae sp. YZB2_3. Next base: position 20,049 of record JASAMX010010205.1, on the reverse strand, counting down.
TGACTGATTCGAAGAAAAAAAATCTTTTGAACAAAAATAGTCTAAGTCAGTGTGTTCATTTTTTTCCGATTCTACATCTTTGGATAATCCTAATGCCACAGAGTCGGTGGTAGATTCAACATTTTCGTCTTCTCGAAAGCGTAATGAAGTTGAATCCTTACTAGTAACTTAAAAATTGAATGAAGGTTAATAACTTGTCAACCCTTTGGGATTTTTTTGTCCAAAAACCGTTGCATATCTGCAGAAAAGACTCCGCGCCACGGCTGCTCAGTGTTAAATTTGGCAACGAACATCGACGGATGGACTGTGGAATTTAACACAGAGCAGCGGTGACGGTGACGCGGAATACCTTCTGCGGATTTGCAGCGGAAAAAATCTCAAAAAGTTAAAGAACCATTTTAATTTCATGTTATATACAGACCATACATGGGCAAGTTGGTCCGGAGGGGGGGGGGGGGGTTAAACCCCAAATTAGGGGGGGGGGGGGGGGTTAAAATCCGAGAAACGCAAAATACCCATATCGTTTTTTTTCTGGAGTGCATTTTACCATATCGTTTTTTCGATTTTGAAGGAAAAATAGGTAAAAAACGCTAATTTAAGGTCAAAAAGCCCTTTTTATTGCATTTTTGAGCTTTTTATTGCTTAAAACATTCATTTGGACTTCAAAACTTAAGTTTGGAGGCAGTTAGAAGTCATTTTAAAGACATTTTTTTTTCTTCATTTTTCCAAAATTGGGGGGGGGGTTAACTTTTTCCCCCCCCCCCCACTTCTGCGTGGGGGGGGGTTAACCCCCACTTCTCAGATTTGGGGGGGGGGTTAACCCCCCCCCAACCCTTCCCCGTGCCCATGTATGATACAGACCTGTGCAAGCCGCCTCCCCGGTAGTTTATTGGGGGGGCACGGCCAAAACGTGGGGAGGCACTGGGGGGCAATTTGTTTGCAACGGGGGGGGCAATAAAACGGGGGAGGGCAAGCAGGGGGAAAGAAAAAAAGAGATAAAAACGGTAAAAAAGAGAAAAAAGAAGGGAAAAGGGAAAAAAGGGACAAAAAAAGCGAAAATAAGGTAAAAATAGGTCTAAAATGGCTTAAAATACATTGAAATAGGCTAAAAACTGCAAAAAATTCGCGATGATGGCGTCATCATAGGTTAAAAATGACGTCATAATTTTAGGGTACTTTTTCATTTTTTGCCGGGGGGGGGACAATAAAACGGAGGGGGGGGGCAAATCCTCCTAAAAAAACGGGAGAGGGGCATTTTCAGACCGTGCACAAGTCTGTATATATACACCGGCAGCCGTATTAATAAAGCCTTATATTCTGCGAATTACTGAGAAAAAGTTAATCCTGACCGTTTATTGACTTTTTGGAAAATTTGGACCCCGCGAGAAAAATATTGAAAAGTTTGTAAATTAAAAAACAAATCTGGGGAACTTTTAAAAAAACGGAAAGTTATGAGAAACACGGTGGCGGCATCTTATTTAAAGTAAATATATATAATAAAATTTAAAAAATATTTATAATATAATAACTTATAATAGAAAATATTTTTACAGGGAGTGTTCATAACGATAACCTAGCAGGATTGAAAATCATGGACCGTCCTTTTTTGAATAAGCAATAGTGATGTTCCTCGGAACTTCGAGCTTCGGAGCTCCGGAGCGGAGCTCAGCTTTTAGGAGCTCCGGAGCTTCCCGCCGTATTTTTATAGAAATTTCATAACTAATTTAAAGAGTGATTGCGTAGATTATTTTGTCAAACTTTTTTGTAAACTAAACTTTTTCCAAAACTTATTTAAAACAATAAAAATAGTCCTACAAACACAGCTAGAGTGGTTTAAAATATATTTCAAGCTTAAATAAGCTTCAAATCGCTTATTTTAGAGGCAGAGCTCCGGAGCTCCCTCCGCTTTAAATGGCCAGAGCTCCGAAACATGATATTGGAGGGTAGGAACATCACTAATAGACAAATCCTGGCGTAAAGTAAACAATCTCCCTGCTAAAGTTAATCAGGAAGAAAAGCACACAAAATCTCAGGACTTGTTTTTTGCACACTAATCATGAACCGGTTACAAAAAGAAACGGTTCTAAATTTTGAAATGCGACCATGCTAAAGACCCGAAAAATTGCCTAAAGATTAACGCTTTAAAATTTTTAACGCATTCAAACCATATGAAATTTATTCGTAATTAGACGTTGTGTTTAAAAAACTTTATGTTAAGCATTGATTTTGATTTTGTTATAGTGCAATTTTTTCAAATTTTTTTTAATATTATTATTTTGCGATATTAACCTTCAAAACTTCCGGAGGTTTCTTGCTGAATTTTGTCCTCGCAAGTGAACTGTGCCAGATTTATTCGAAACGGCTTCTAAAAATAGAAATCTTTATTTATACTCTCAATTGAAATGAATTACAATTTAATTGTGTAATTTACTTTTTTTATTTTTTCATTAAATAAAATTTAATTTTGCATTATTATATATTAAAGATTTTGCGTTACTATAGAAAGTTTGAGCGAACCGAGTACCAAAAATTTATTATATACCGAAAAATGTACAGCTCTTGTATAAAAACTGGCGCCGGCGTATGCTTAAGATAAAATTCAGTTATGGCATTATAATGACAAACTCCGCACTAACATTCACGTGAATAAAAATTCACAGCTTATCAAACTTTAAAATTTTAAATTGTTTCAGATGCATTTTAAAGCTATTTTTAACGTTTTTTCTTGTTTTATGTCATTATTTTAACAATCTCCTTGTTAAAGTTAATCAGGAAGAAAAGCACACAAAAACTCAGGACTTGTTTTTTGCACACTAATCATGAACCGCTTGACCATGCTAAAGACCCGAAAAAATGCCAGAGACCATACCAGAGTATGTCATTATAACAGGCGAGCCATTGAAATGACTATGCTGAAACTATGTTATTGTAATGGCAATCAATCACTGGCACCACTTTATATACAAGAGTTGTGTATATTTTTTACAAATTAAATTGTATTTTTTAAAACTTATTATTAGCAAGTCTAGGAGGCCTGCGGGAGACATAGACTGACTAGCTTAAAGCTATAGTTTATAAATTTTTTTTAGTATATATACGAAAAAGGCCAAATCTTGCTTAGAGAACGGATTTTATATTATGACATTTAATGATCTAATTGTATTTGTATAATTGCCATTACAATGGTATTACGCATTCTAAAGTTAATTGGCAAATGAGCGACGGTTTTTTTTTTTGTTTTGTAAGTTCAGTTATTTATTTACCTTCAGAAAATAAAAATCAATGCTTAAAAGCGCGGTGTACAGTCAAACTTTTCGTCTTCGATTTTGATGAGTTTTTTTTAAAAACCTTACTCCTGCGCGGCTGTGCCCAATAGCCCATAAAAATATTTCATTAAAATATCTCCACTGGTTTAGGATATATGACCCCCAAAAATGGCGTTTTTTCGATAATTCTGTGCTTGAAGGACTGCTCAATTGCTATAAAAATTTAAGTTACAAAATATACACTTAAAGAAAACTGCTACTGTTTATTTTAATTTGACACCTTGATTGTTTAGATTAGTGCAATATTTGTCGAAATATTGCATTTTCCGTGCAAAAAACATTCGATTTTTTCGCTGAAAATATGAAGCGACGGAAGTCTTGTCAAGCAAATTCGGATTTTATAAACAGGTTTTACCGAATCTGAGCGAGCAGTCGGCTTGGTCGGGTTTGTAGTGAGTTGACTTTGTGTGCGTTTTATGGAGTTCCAGCCCTGGTAAATACCTTTTTTGATTTTTTGTCAAATAAACATAAAAATAATTTAATTTTTCTGGCAAAAAATGTCTGTTTTGGTCTTTTTTTATTTCAAAACTAAAAATTTTACTTTCAGTGCTCACATTAGATTTACTATCTTATTTTCCACTCGACCCTTTACGGTTTTTTATTCAAAACTCAAGTTATAGTTCGAATTAACTCACAGTCAAATATGTTTTGATTAGCCTCAAAGTTGTTCTTTTTAAAGCATATAAAAATAATAAAATTTGTTAGCTATTTTGGAAGTTAAAATGATAAAAATGGAAAGGGTTCGAACTTTTGTTTTTAAGGTGATTAAATTTTTTTGTCTTTATAATTTTGTGAGGAATTATCTGTTTAATAAAATTTTTAACAATGCTTTATTATATCATTTTTAATGAGAAAACAGTAAAAAAATACATAGTGTACTTTTTTTTCTGCCTGCAAGATAGTTTTTGGGTGTTAAGTGTTCCGCCGAAATTGGAATTAAGTTTGCCAACATTTTTGCCATTGCTGTGTTTTTGGCGAAAAAATAAATAGTTTTTTGTGTGGAAAACACAATAACTCAAACAACTAAAAAAATAAGGTATCAAATTGATTTATAAAGTAGCCACTTTCTTTAAGTGCATATTTTGTAACTTAAATTTTTATACCCATTGGGCAATCTTTTTATAGGTAAATTCGTCGTAGCTGCGAATCTCGCCTTTTTGTATACTCTAATAATCGCACCGAATTGTTTTTTTTCTTCTAAATCGACTAATCAGCGTAATGGTAGCAGAAATCATGTAGAGGCAGCACGCTTCCAACTTTACTTGAAGTTGAAAAATCCGAAATGACTTCGCAATTTCGCGAGTACGTATGCAATTTTGCAGTATGCATGCTCTCTTTTGCACGTAGGGACCACTGGCCGGAAATAAGTTGAAATGATTTATTTTACACTGCGCCGTTAAAATAGACGGCAGCAAGTATTTCACGGCAAGGTTAAATGTCAACTTGCCACTAAATAATCTTAACCAAAATCGATTTTAAACGTATAACATAACAAAATTTAAACAAAAATACAAGCGTTGATTACAAAATGCATACATATACAATAGACTTCTGTACACTAACACCTATTAATATAAAATAATCTTATATTAGCAATGAATTTTTTAAATTTTAATTAAAAACAGGTAAAATGATGTGTTTTTGCATAAACAAGGCGAAAATTAAACCACGCCTGCGTTCTAAGCTACGAATATTTTACATATAAATAGAGAATTATAAAAAAAAACGCCATTGTTGGGGAGTGATATGTCCCAAACCACTGGAGTCTGGGGATATTTTGATGAAATAAAGTTTTGGGTATTGGGTGCAGATCTAAGGTTTTTACAAAAAATCATCAAAATTAAAGACAAAAATTTGACTCTGTAAGTCTGTACCGCACTTTTAAGTTACTTTTTATAATCCACAATATAAGCGAGTTAAAGTTAGTTAGGTTACATTCACAGTCGTCGGAAAAATCGCGCCACGTCAGAATTTTAATGACTCTGAATTGTCACATAGTATTCATGATCACTTCATATATGTTTTGCGCAAAGGGAACGGTTTTGTTTGTTTGTTTGTATCACTTCCATGGCAGAAGAGTGTAGTTTATTCCAGTTGTCTTTTCTTCGGCATGCCGCCAGGAGGAAACTGTATTGGGGGTCTGCCTCCATTTTAAAACCTTCAGATTTGAATCGGGAACTGGATCTCGAGTCAGTGATCTTCATTAGGAGCAGCTTAGTTGCAGAAGGACTTCTTGGCGTAGTGCTGCACTATACTGTGTCACTTTCGTCACGCTCTCTCCATCCGTTTAACGACGACATCATTTATAGGTGATGCTTGGTTGCTGGGATCCCACGCGGATATTGGAGTTTTACAGAAGAATCGCCATGTTATTCCTCCAACAAAACAATTCGGATGTTTTCGGTGTTCTCTGGACAGGATAGGAATGGTTTTTTAACAGCGCCATATGTCTGCTGTTCGCGCCTGGTCTTCTGAGGAAATGGAGGAACCCACGGGAAGGCAGACCAATGAGACTTCGCAGTCAGAGGCTAGTGGCAAAATTGAGACCTCGCTGTATTGGGCTTGACTAATTGAACATTTTTTAGAATTTTTTTAGAATGGGAGCTTTAGTTTGTGGGAGGAGCTTAAAATTGGAGATCTTTACGTTCATTAAGATTAATTTTTTCCTAAGCGCTAATTGGCTGGAAGTGATTCTTTAACGACATAACGCTGTGAAGATTTTTAACAACGAACAACTTCCGTTTAAATAGAAGGGTTTTGACCATAGTGACAGTATAAAACGCAAAAATAGCTACTTAACACACAGACAAACAATAATCACACATAGGAGCATTTCTGTTAGTATAGTGCAGGTAATACTGCAAAAGTGCTCAAGTATTTGGAGTTACCCAAAATCCAAAAATAGTCTTTTAACTGTCAACAACTGCTTCTCATACTTTAAGGCTACCCAGGAAACCCCCACTCAAAAATTTGGTGGTTTTACAACCTACAAATGAAGTTTTGGAGAATAAATCATTAAAATGATTGACCATTTTCAGCTGCTGAACTTTTTGAGTATACCATAAGTGGGAAGGGGATATAAATCTACCGGTACACCAGAATTCTCCAAGAACCTTCGAAAATTTGTGGAGGTGAAAGAAGGAAGGTGGGGGCCTGGGGGGGGGGGGGCCCCCTGGGCTTTTTTTTTCTGTTTCCCCCTCCCCTCTCGGTTTGTTTTTTTTGTTTTTTCTTTTTTTGTTTTTTTTTTTTGGTGGTGCGCTCTTTTGTTTTGGGCTCCCCTGCTTTTTGATGTGTTCTCTTACAATCGTGGCTTTTTAAATACACCCGATAAATTTTCGGCCACCTAGGGATGCCAAAATTTGTTCCAGACATACTCCTTAAAATCAGGGAGGCTGTCCAGCACATGATGGGGTATACCCTCCTTCAAAAAAAACCGGAAAGGCTTTCAATCTTTACGTACAAACGCGTTTTGTGTGTTTTCCGGTAATTAAAAACGAATTAAATTAAAATTGCAATCCGAACACCGGGTTACATCCAAATTACTAAAACGTAATCTCAAAGAAAGATATTTGAATTTTAGTGATGTTCCTACCTTTTAATATCATGCTCCGGAGCTCCGGCCATTTAAAGTGAAGGGGGCTCCGAAGCTCCGCCTTTTAAATGAGCAATTAATTATAAGCTTATTTAACCCGTTCCCGCGAAGGCCCTTTCGTCCCTTACAACCGTGAAACCTTCGTATGACAAAGTTATAACCTTCGTTTCACGGTGGTGGCATTTTCGTATGACAAATGTCGTACGTAACTACGGTAAGCTCTTCGCATTACTTAGGTCGTACATCCGTCACACATAATTTTTTGTGCGCGAATAGTGCCCAGTGAGCGAGCAAATTGAAATGGTTAAAGCTGTACGGTAGCAATATGCAAACTTTTGCAACATGAAATAACAGACGTAATTCACTGTATCCGTGACAAAAATTTGCATATTCCCACCGTACCGTTTTAACCATTTCAATTTGCTCGCTCACTGGAGACTACTCGCGCAAAAAATTATGTATGACGGAAGTATGACATAGGTCTCACGAAGGTTTCACGGTTGTAGCTGAGGAAAAGGCAAACACGAGAACGGGTTAAGCTTAAAATACATATAAAATTACTCTATTTTTGCATTTTTAAGACTATTTCTAACGTTTGAAATAAGCTTTGAAAAAAATTTAACTTAAAAAATTTTTTTACAAAATAATCTATGGCATGACTCTTTTTTTATTCATGAATTTAGGGAAAAAATAGGGCAGGGCTCCGGAGCTCCGGGAATTTCTCCGGAGCTCCTAAAAGCGGAGCTTCGCTCCGAAGCTCGGAGCTCCGGGGCACCTCACTAGTTTGAATGCGTCTGATACATAAAAAAGTTTCGAGATAAAAATCCAAAACACACGGACGTACGTCGTTCTAGATCTATACTTAAAAAAACAAAGCATAGAAAACACGCATTTGTTCTTAATCGAATTTTATGACGAACGCTAAAATCAATAATTATATTTTATACAACTCCCTCAAAACACACAAATACAAACAGTAAATTTATGCGTCACATTTGATATTCAATTTACTTTCTTTCTATTACATTATTTTAAATTTAAAAAAAAATAGCAAATCATATAAAAATGCAAGTAGTAAGATATGAAAGGAAACATATATAAAAGAAAACTAAAAAACTAAATTAGCAGTTAATTTCGGACAAATAGTTTCTTTGATCATGTACCTTTTCCTGTTTTTCAGCCGTTTGTTTACTGTTTGATCTTGAACAATCATCCAAGTCGCGAAAAACAAATCGCTTTCTTTCATCAGATGCCATTAGTTAATCTGCAATCCATCAAAAAACCAACCAGAAAAACGCTATAAATTTATTTAAAATTTATATTGAAAAAAACAAAAACAAAACAACAATATGTTTAGAAAAAATATATCAAAAAATATGCATCCACTTTGTTTAGTTACCCGTTTCCGTGATTGCCTTTTCCCTTTTCCGTTTCCGTGAAAAGTGTTTTTGTAAATGTATTCATTCCAGTTATTTTCGCTGGTAATCAGAGTGCGTTCGCGTGATTGCCTTCCCCCCCCCCGTGCGGACCATTGCGAACGCGAAAATAACGCGAATTAATACATGTACAAAAACACTTTTCACCATCGTCGTAACCGGGGAAAAGGCAATCATGGGAACGGGTTAAGTCAAGCAAGATTTTAAATTCGCATGCAAACTGTCTCTGAAAACGTAGTAAAAGTAAAACGCTTAAAAAGTTTTCAAATTTATACTGCAGAAGACAGTTATAAACAGCAATATTTAACTTGACTGAATAAAGTGAATATTATATATCAGTAACGTCAAGGGGGACAGGAGGTCGACCGTCCAACGAACCTCTGACTGTCGTTTCCATACTGGTGGGGGTTTCGTCAGGAGGTTAATAATCTTTGACACCAGGGGATGAGGTCAGGCATACATACACAAGTCGATCTGGGGTCGCATTCTGAAGAAACCCTTATATTTACCCCGATAAATCCATTTCAATGAAAATAAAAAAAAATAAATATATATTGTAAATAAATAAACCTGCCGCATATGGGACAGAAAATGATTGCAATGAAAATTTCTCACGCCGCAAAACAACCTCGCGCAAAATAAAAAATTTAATCAATGCGCGTATTTTATTTTTTATTAAATTAATCCTACGGGAGAAAATATTTAACCACCTATCGAGTTGGATAAATGCTTATTCTTAAAACAATAGAAAAAATTTAACCCGACTTTTACCTGGGTAAAATTGATTTTTCACTCGCATCCTTAAGCACGTAAAAAAAAGTTGCCCTGGGGTAACTTTTAACCGCTCGTCGGAATGCGACCCCTGATCCAACCTGATCTGGGTATGGGGTATATTTACAATTTTTTTTTAAAATTATATCCTGCTTTTAGTGATTTTTCAATAATTGCTAAAATCAAAAAAGATTATTCGGGTGTTGTGTTTATCTTAAAAGATTAAACCTCGCAAACACCCCATACTCATCCGATTTGGCGAAAAACCCCCAAAAAAATTTTGACAAATCAAAAAAAAAGAATAGCTAAAAGAATTTACTGTTACTAAAAATGAAACGGTTAATTTCGTTTGAATTTACATCATTTTTTGTTTCAAATTTTTTGCAGTGTTCTTTACTGGGTTTTGCTGCGAAAACAAATTTTGTCAATAATCAAATAAAATAAGTTTCTTCATTTTTTTAAACATTAAAAAAATTTTAACATCATTTTTGGAGGCAGCTTCTAATTTTCAGCGCGCTAATTTTTCAGCGCGCTGAAAAATCATTTTTTAAACACGGTTAAACTAAGCAAAAACGCTTTTTTTAGTCAGCTAAACAGTTTTAAACGCCTTTTTTGCATTTCCTAAACCTAAGCAAAACCTGAAAATCAAGCTAAACTTTTTCATGATGGCGGCGCGGGGCCTGGGGGGTTCCCGGGTCGGTTTTTTTAACCGGAAAAGACGGAGAAAAAGGGCTTTGTTTTTTTTCAACCCACCCTTAACAATTTGAAATGTATTTTAAACCTAAAAACAACCATTTTTTTAATTAACTTAAAAAAAAAACCCAAAAAAACCCTATAGAAAAATTTATTTAAAATTAGTTAGAAAAACACATAAATTACATGAAATTTTAGATTTTTAAAAACAAGATATTATAATCTGATTAAATTAATTAAAGCGTTCTTTTCAAGAGAAAACTGTCTTTCTTGCGCGGGTACCTCCCTTTAAGGCTGGGGGGGACCCCTGAATTTTATTGGTTTTTTTCCCTGGTCCCCCCCCCTTGCTTTCTTTGGATAAATTTTTTCTTTCTTTGTTGGTTGTTTGTTGTTTTTGTGGAGAATGGGGAACTATTTTGGTTGCCTGGGGAAAATGGTTTTTCCCCTTTTTTCAGGTGGGTTTTTAAACCCATTTTTGATGGGACTTGCCCGTTTGATGGGATTGGACGGTCAATTTTGGTTTAAAAAGGTATGTTTTTGGTGTTTTTTAGGTTATTTTTTTGGATTTTTTTTTGAGTATTTTATGTGTTTTTAAATTTTAAAAAATATATGTGTGTTTTATAAAAATATATTTTCTGAGCAGTTAGCTAGGGCTGGAATTCCACAGGGATAATCCTCGGGCTAGCTCGGTGTTACGGTTTACGTTGGGTTTCGCGTATTAAAATTACCACTAGCGCCGTGAAAATCTAAATCTGCCTTATTGGAGGAATGAAACTTTATTTAACAAAAAACTGCGCAGTTTTAAAATTGCTAAGATTGAACCTGATTCAGGGAATTTTTTTATATTTTGAAATGGATATGAGCAAATTTTCATGGACACTCTTCATAAGATAAATTTCTAATACTTTTTTAAAAAAATAATAATATAAGCTTAATTAAAGAGCATTCAAAAAAGATGTTTAGAAATTCCAAAAATCTTTTGCTTCTAAAGTTTTTATAATGATTACGTAGCAACAAAGATTGCTCAGTGTTTCAGTTTTGAACTTTTTCTTAGTGTAACAGACCAAAATAGAACAACTTAATACATTTTTGTTTACATATATTAATAAGTTCACATCACTAAGTCGAAAAAAATATTCCAAATGCTTTTTTACAAGTGATTTTAACAATATAGTTTATTTTTTAAACTACAAAAATATAGTTTAATGATATTTATTTTCAAACTCCGTAATAATTTCTAGCACTACAAAATCATTACTTATTAAGGTTTCGCTAAGAAATTCAATTCAATTTGATTTAAAAATTTAAGGCAAAGGTATTTTGCACTGTTTAAATTTAATTTTGTTAAAATTTGTTTTTATTCGAAAATTATTAGTCTGATAAGCCGATAATTTTTTGTGTAAAACCTTTTGCTTTGTGTAATTTTTTATATTAAATTTTTTTATACAAAATTTATTTGGGTTTTAAGAAGATAGCCCCCTCAAATTAAAAAAAAAATTTGTACTGAAACTAAAACTTCTTGATGTGTTTTAGGAATTTTATTTACTAATTTTTTTTCTAAAGAAAGTTTTTTATCTTTCTTTACCCTTTCTTTATTCTTCCTTGTTTTTTTACACCTTATCAAAACCTTACCTAATCATACCTTACCTTACCTTAGAATCGGCACCTAACAAAAACCTTTTTTTATTTGAGCTTCCGTCTCTTCTAAACAGTTTCTTCTTCTTCCGGGTGACGAAGGGGCGAAGGTTAAGACTATCAACCGATTTTTTTTTAAAATCTTTCTAACTCAAGTAAATACACCAATACTTTTCTTATTTTTATAAAAAAAATAAAATGACAACATAAAATTAGAAACAAAAAACAGCTAACGAACCGACATAAAAATTTGGCATAAGAAATCCGCTAACAGGAATTACCTAACCTCGCTAATTAACCTTTGAAGTTTTTTTAAGTCTAAGCCTACGTGCTCCTAAGCCTGAACAAAACTTAAAAAAACAAGCTAAATCCTATTAAATTACTGCACGGCGAAAGTTTAGCTTGTTTTTTATATCTTGGCCCAGGAAGACGTAGGCCTAGACAGACCTGTGCACAGTCTGGAACTTTCCCCTGCTTTATTGGAGGTTTTGCCCGCCCCTCGTTTTATTGCCCCCCCACCCAAAAATGAAAGAGTACCCAAAAAGTGTGGCGCCATTTTTGACCTGTTATGACACGATCGCGAAATTTTTACAGTTTTTAGCCTATCTCAATGCCTTTTTAATTTCGTTTTTTTGTCCTTTTTTTCTTTTTTCTTCTTTTTTTTTCTTTTTTTCTTTCTCCCCTGCTTGCCCCTCCATTTTATTGCGTCCGTCCATTAAAAAAAAATTGCCCCCGCCCTCCCCATTTTGGAATTGCCCCCCCAGTAAACCCCGAGGGGGCAGGTCTGCCTAGGTTGAAGAAAGCTGCGGAGGTAATTTGCTGTTTTTGCTTAGGCTTAGGAAAAACAAAAAAGGCGTTTAAAACTGTTTATCTGACTAAAAACGGCGTTTCCGCTTAGTTTAACCATGTTTAAAAAATGATTTTTTAGCGTGCTGAAAATTAGAAACTGCCCACAAGTCCATGTTTTAGTAAACCGTGACAGGTCTTTTTTAGAAAAAAAAATCGAGCGGAGCGAGCAGAGCGGATAAACACAAAACTGAAATAAAACAAAAAACCAAAACCGTTAGAGCGAAACAATTCAAACCAAAAAAAAGGAAAAACCCTATAATGTGATTACATTTGTTTATAGTTTATTTATACTTTTTGTTACTTTTTGGTTTAAATTCAAATTTTTAAAAATAAGATAATTTTTCCCGGTTCCGAGCAATCTCCCAACAAAATGGGTGAATCTCCCAACTGTGGAATCTCCCAACAGTTTGTGGAAAGTCCCAACAGAATCAAAAAATACGTTTGCAACAAACACCATTTTATTTTTTAGTCAATTAACACTATAATTAATAAAAATATAGCATTAAATACAGAAAACTCGTCTTTTGGATGTGATTTTGTAAACGCACTTTTCAAAAGACAAGTTTTTCCTATTTTTCGAATAAAACAATCTATTGAAAACCTTTTTTATCTAAGCCTAAGCAAAAGCCAAAAATCAAGCAAAATTTTTATCATAGTAAACTTTTATTAAAGTCTTTATTCAAAAAACTGAGTACCTAAGCCTAAACAAAACCTAAAAATCAAGCAAAATTGTATTATGGTAAATTTGTATTTAATAATGCTTTTTAAACTGAAGAGTAAAAACTTTATTTTTTTCCTAAGCCTAAGCAAAACCAAAAAATCAAAAAAAAAATTCTCATTGGCGTGGAAACTTGCATTTTTGAAAGTACGTTTACAAAATTGCATAATTCCATTTATCATTCATTTAATGCATTTATTTATTTTCGGTTGTTTAAAATTATCGTGTTTAACACCGGTTTTGCAAACGTATTTCTAATATTTGAACTGTTGGGAGATTCATCGATTGGTTGGGACTTTCCACGTTGGGACTTTCCTCAGTTGGGACTTTGCCCGATACCTTTTTCCCGACCGAAGTATTTCGTAATTTTGTTTCGTTTTATTTTAACTGTTGTAAAATTTTGTTCCATAATGTATTTCGTTATTTAGAGCGCTTAGCCTGCTGCCAAATCAGTCAGCAGGCACATGCTGCAAGGTAAAAAATTATATTGCGCGTTCGTTGCCTGTTGTTGTTGTGTTGGGCACCTGATCCGTTCGCGTTCTTTACGTTTACGGAACTGAAAAAGCAGCTATGTTAGGAGAAGATGATTACGACGGTCCTACCACTCCAATTGGTGGCCCAGGAAGTGCATATGGCGCAGGTATTATTATGTTGTTTGAGACCTGTGCACTCCCTCCGTAGTTTTATTGTGTATCTACTGTATTGTTCATTTATTGGAGGGGCAATTCCATAATAATGGGTGGGGTGCGTGGGGGACAAAACCAGAAAAAATGAGAAATAATGAAGAAAAAAAGACAAACAAGACAAAAAAGCGAATTTTAGTTAAAATAAGTTCAAAATCGCTCAAAGTGCATTAAAATAAGCTTAAACTGCTAAAATCTCGCAATGAAGATAGCGTCGTAAAAAAAGGCAAAAATGGCGCCTTAATTGTTGAGCAGGTGCCGATTCATTTTTGGGCGAGGGAGCAATAAAACAGGTGTTAAGAGGCAGCCACTAATAATATTTCCGGAAAGGAGTGGGGCGGTTCAGATTCTTAACGCGTACCAAAAATAGGTTTGAGAATTTCATCCGACAAACATGGCTAAAAACATGTTTTTAGGTTAATTTTAACCTGAAGCATACATGGGCAAGTTGGTCCGGAGTGGGGGGGGGGTTAAACCCCAAATTAGGGGGGGGGTTAAAATCCGAGAAACGCAAAATACCCATATCGTTTTTTTTTCTGGAGTGCATTTTACCCATATCGTTTTTCGATTTTGAAGGAAAAATAGGTTAAAAACACCAATTTTAGGTCAAAAAGCCCTTTTTATTGCATTTTTGAGCTTTTTATTGCTTAAAACATTTATTTTGACCTCAAAACTTAAGTTTGGAAACAGTTAGAAGTCATTTTAAAGACATTTTTTTCTTCATTTTTCCAAAATAGGGGGGGTTAACTTTTTCTCCCCCCCACTTCTGAGTGGCGGGGGGGGTTAAACCCCACTTCTCAGAATTTGGGGGGGGAGTTAACCCCCCAACCCCCCCCCCCCCCGTGCCCATGTATGACCTGAAGGTCTCGCTTTTAAGCTTTAAAAAGTGATTAAAACACAATTTTAGATAATTTAAGGTAAATATAAGCTAAAATTGACAATATTTTGGATACACACACAATATTATTACTTAAAAAAATTAGTAAACCAATAAATCAAAATTAAAAAGGCTGTTTTAACATTGCTAAAAGTCTAGAGAATCCAAAAAATAACATAAAAACTATAAATTTTTCTTAGTTACCACATGGATCACCAAAAATATGGACAAAAAGATTTTTTTCCGAAAAAGTTAAATTTAACTTAGTTTTAATCCGATTTAAGTTTCCTAAGCTTAAGCAAAGCCTAAAAATTAAGCTAAACTGTATTATGATGCATGGTTAAAAAAAATTTTTTTTTTAAATTCGATTTTTTCACAAGTGAATTTTGGGGGACCGGCAATCTAAAAATATTATTTTATGTTGATTAAAACCTTGTTAAAAATTTTTTCTGAACAGCATAAAATGTACCTTTAAAAACGTGGATTGAAATGTGGGTTGACAAAATGTGGATTGACAGGCCAGAATAGTTTTAAATTTTTATTCATGTTTCTCGGGTGAAATTCTCAAATTGATTTTTGGTAGGCGTTTAGTACTTGTACTGGTATCGGGCAATGTCCCAACTGAGGAAAGTCCCAACGTGGAAAGTCCCAACCAATCGATGAATCTCCCAACAGTTCAAATATTAGAAATACGTTTGCAAAACCGGTGTTAAACACGATAATTTTAAACAACCGAAAATAAATAAATGCATTAAATGAATGATAAATGAAATTATGCAATTTTGTAAACGTATTTTCAAAAATGCAAGTTTCCACCCCAATGAGAATTTTTTTTTGATTTTTGGGTTTTGCTTAGGCTTAGGAAAAAAAATAAAGTTTTTACTCTTCAGTTTAAAAAGCATCATTAAATACAAATTTACCATAATACAATTTTGCTTGATTTTTAGGTTTTGCTTAGGCTTAGGTACTCAGTTTTTTGAATAAAGAATTTAATAAAAGTTTACAATGAAAAAAATTTTGCTGCATTTTTGTCTATTGCTGAGTCTTAGATAAAAAAGGTTTTCAATAAGTATTGTTTTATTCGAAAATAGGAAAAACTTGTCTTTTGAAAAGTGCGTTTACAAAATCACATCCAAAAGACGAGTTTTCCGTATTTAATGCTATATTTTTATTAATTAAAGTGTTAATTGACTAAATAATAAAATGGTGTTTGTTGCAAACGTATTTTTTGATTCTGTTGGGACTTTCCACAAACTGTTGGGAGATTCCACAGTTGGGAGATTCACCCTTTTTGTTGGGAGATTGCTCGGAACCCTTGTACTAGACCTGTGCACGGTCTGGAAATGCCCCCCCGCTTTATTGAAGTATTTGCCCCCCTGTTTTATTAACCCCCCCCCCCCCCGCCAAAAAGTGAATAAGTACCCTAAAATTATGGTGCCATTTTTGACCTATAAATGCCATTATCGCGAATTTTTGCAGTTTTTAACCTATTTCAATGCATTTTAAACCATTTCAGACCTATTTTTACCTTATTTTTGCTTTTTTGTCCCTTTTTTCCCTTTTTTCCTTGTTTTTCTCCTTTTTTACTTTTTTTCTTTCTTCCCTGCTTGCCCCCGTTTTATTGCCCCTCTCCGATTTTAAAAAAGTTGCCCCCCCGCGCCCCCTGTTTTGGAATTGCTCCCCCCTCCAATAAAACCCCGGGGAGGGGGCGCCGCCACGCAGGTCTGGTTGTACCCATAGGTTGGTGGGCACTGGGCAGCCTTTCGGATTTTGGAAAGAGTATACTCGACCCCCGAAATTAGGAGGGGGGTGTCCTAAAAATTTTTTTGCGGGTATACCTCAAATACCCCATTTTTAACGTTTTTAGGACTGGGACCCCCAAATTTGGAGGGAAGTTTCCCGAGTACTCCCAAATTTTAGGGGGGGGGGTTTCGGCTATAATTCGAATTTTGGGGATGGGGTATGTATAACCCCCCCCCCTCCAACCTCCCCCCTGCCCATGCTTATACCGGGTGGGGCATTTCCAGACCGTGCACCGGTCTGATGTTTGTTTAATAAAATATAAATTAACTAATTAAATAAGTTGCATATTTGTTTGTTAATAAAGAAAGATTCTACCGCGTAGTTCGCGTAGTTCAAAGATCCTGTAACATCGATGATAAACAACCTTCCCTGCACTGAAATAATGGGGCACGGGGCAGTATCCATCAGGTTATTGACCTTGATCACCTGTGCTGAATCACTGGCCATTTTTGCAAAACTTTTATTGCTTTTTGTATTTAATTTTTTGCTTGTTTTGTCTTTTTTTGGTCTTTTCCGCCTCTTTGTTTGCGCATTTATAAAACCAGAAAAATGTTTTTAGATCATCGTTTATTTTTTTAACACTCGAAAAATATGCCGTTAAAAACACATTCACATTTTAGAAAATGGACAGTAAACGTTCTTTTTTTCAGGCATGGGTGGCGAAACAGGGGCGGAGGAGTACGAGGAGGAAATCGCCCAGGAGCTTTGGCAGGACGCCTGTTGGATCGTCATCTCCGCCTATTTCGACGAGAAAGGTCTTGTCCGCCAGCAGTTGGATAGTTTCGACGAGTTCATACAGATGAACGTTCAGCGCATTGTGGAGGATTCCCCGCCTGTGGAACTGCAGACGGAAGCTCAGCACACGACGGGTAAGACAGCATACATAGGCATGAGGGGATGGGGCGTAGCTGGGGAGGGGGGGGGGGGTTGGGGGGTTATACCATCAAAAATTCCGATTATAGCCGACACCCCCCCTGAACTTTGGGGGTACCCCGGACACACACCCGTAAAATTTGAGGGGTCCCAGTCAGTATTAAAAACGCTAAAAATGGGGTATTTGACGTATACCCCAAAAATTTTTTTGGAACACCCCCCAATTTCGGGGGTCGAATATACCCCAAAAAAAATCCGGGAGGCTGTTCACCTATGGTTGGGGGAAGGGGGTTATTAACCCATAGGTGGACAGCCTCCCGGATTTTAGAGGGTATACCCGACCCCCAAAATGGGGGGGGTGTCCCGAAATTTTTTTTTAGGTATACTTCAAATACCCCATTTTTTGTTCTGGGACCTCCTAAATTTTAGTAGAGTGTCATGGGTACACCGAAATCTTAGGGGGGATGTCGGGTATAATTTTGGGAGAGGGTATAACTCCCCCTTGCTTTTGCGCACCTATGGGTTAAACCCCCCAAACCTTGAGATGGAGGGTTTAACTTCCCCCCCCCCAACTCAGAAGGGGGGGGGAGTAGAAAAAGTTAACCCCTAACTTCGGGTTTAACCCTCCTCCCGCCACTAGAGCCCGACCATACATGGCCAAGTTGGTCCAGAGTGGGGGAAGGGGTTATTAAATCCCAAATTAGGGGGGGGGGTTAAAATTCGAGAAACGCAAAATACCCATATCGTTTTTTCTGGAGTGCATTTTACCCATTGCATATCGTTTTTCAATTTGAAAAAAATGTAAGGAACGCCGATTTTAGGTCAAAAAGCCCTTTTTATTGCATTTTTGAGCTTTTTATCGCTTAAAACATTTATTTTGACCTCAAAACTTAAGTTTGGAGGCAGTTAGAAGTCTTTTTAAAGACATTTTCTCTTCAATTTTTCAAAATTAACCTTTTCTCACCCAGCCCACTTCTGAGTGGGGAGGGGGTTAAACCCCCTTTCATAGGTCACCGAAGGGGGGAGGGGGGGTAGGGGGGGGGGGTCCCCCCCTACGGCCTCTGAGACCTATCCCCCCCAAGGCCCATTTTTGACCCCTCCCCCCCCCATCGACCCCTTGAACCCCTGACCCCCCCCCTAAGGGGCCCATTTTTGACCACCCCCCCCCCCCACCAGACAATCCCAAAAATGCTTAAAAAATGGTCAAATTTCGTCAAAAAATTGTCAATTTTGGTCAAAAAAAAAACACCCCGGGGTGTCACACCCCCCCCCCCCTGATTTTTTTCAAAAAAAACACCCCGGGGTGTGACCATACATGGGCAAGTTGGTCCGGAGTGGGGGGGGGGTTAAACCCCAAATTAGGGGAGGGGTTAAATTCCGAGAAACGCAAAATACCCATATCGTTTTTTTTTCTGGAGTGCATTTTACCCATATCGTTTTTCGATTTTGAAGGAAAAATAGGTTAAAAACACTAATTTTAGGTCAAAAAGCCCTTTTTATTGCATTTTTGAGCTTTTTATTGCTTAAAACATTCATTTTGACCTCAAAACTTAAGTTTGGAGGCAGTTAGAAGTCATTTTAAAGACAATTTTTTTCTTCATTTTTCCAAAATTGGGGGGGGGGTTAACTTTTTCTCCCCCCCACTTCTGAGTGGGGGGAGCGGTTAAACCCCACTTCTCAGAATTCGGGGGGGGGGGGGGGTTAACCCCCCCCCCCCAACCCCCCCCCGTGCCCATGTATGGGTGTGACCCCCCCTGGAGGTCAAAAACCTCCACACCCCGGTGTGTGAACCCCCCCCCCCCTGAGCCGTCGAAGGTCGGTGACCTATGCCCCCAACCATAGGTGAGAACGGTTTGGGAAGCTAAAGGGGTGGTTACCCTCAGTCTCAGGGTGGTTCTGGTTACCCTGAGAGTGATTCCTCAGTCCCTTCTCTCTCAAGGCTATTTTACATTGGTTAGGATCGCAAAAATGAATTTAAGTAAATTAAAGAATATAGTTTTAATTTTTAAAATTTAATTAAATAATTATAAATTGACTAGTAAAATAAATAATAATTTAAACAGATTAGTTTAAGCAGACCTGTGAACGGTCTGGAAATGCCCCCCCACTTTATTGGAGGATTTGCCCCCCTCCCGTTTTATTGCCCCCAAGCCAAAAAATTGAAAAAGTACCCTAAAATTATGACGCCATTTTTGACCTATGATGACGCCATCATCGTGAATTTTTTGCAGTTTTTAGCCTATTTCAATGTATTTTAAGCCATTTTAGACATATTTTTACCTTGTTTTCGCTTTTTTGTCCCTTTTTTTTCTCTTTTCCCTTTTTTTTCTTTTTTTGTTCTTCGTTTTTTCTCTTTTTTTTTCATTCTCCCCTGTTTGCCCCCCCCCGTTTTATTGCCCCCCCGTTTCAAAAAAGTTGCCCCCCGGGCCCCCCCCGTTTTGAAATTGCCCCCCCCCAATAAAACCCAGAGGGAGGCCGAGCACAGGTCTGGTTTAAGCCTTCCAAACAGATGTTAACGGTGCTTACCGGGAGAAGGATAAAACGACAGACATAAAAATAAACAAAATAAAAAATTAATAATGCATTTATAACATAAATTTGGCAATTTTCTCAAACGTTGAAATTTTTCACTGAAACTTTTATTTGAATTAATTTTTTAAAAATTTTTTGTTACATTTATGATATATATTTTGAAATTGTTTATAATTACAAGTTATTAATGTTGTGTTTTTAATTAAATTATGGTAAAAAAATTTTAAAAAACGATTGTTTTTTGAAAACAATCGTTTTTTT
>JASAMX010010204.1:0-10995 GCA_030248175.1 Microlaimidae sp. YZB2_3 | reverse complement strand
TTGCTTTGCTTGATTCTCAAGAGTTCAGAGAGTAAATATGTTGACGAATTTGAGAACTTCGTACTAACCCTAGGAAGGTTCAGCTTATTTCTGTGCTAACTTCATAAATAATTAAAGAGCAGTACCAGAAGATATTTTGGTTAAATTTTATTTGGAACATTTTTTAAATTAAAAAAAATAGTCCTAAAAATGCGAATAAAATAATTTAAAGCATGTTTTGAAATTAAAAATTAAAAACTAGAAAAAACTGGCTCTGAACAATGACGACGATTAATTAAATGTACACAAAGGTCTCGGGAAGAAACGGAAATAATTCATATATAACGGTGGTTAACTAATAAACATGAGTAAAAAACATAGATAACAGCTTGTTTTAGAAAAATGTTGAAAAAAGAGCAAAATAGTTAGTTTTCTAAACTTTTTATGCCCATTTTTTTAGTTCCAACGTTACATAACAATTACGTTTAATTCTTCTCGAGAACTTTGTGTACATTGAATTAACCTTCGTGATTGTTCATAACCATACATGGGCACGGGGGGCTTAACCCCCCCAAATTCTGAGAAGGGAGGTTTAACTTCCCCCCACTCAGAAGTGGGGGGGGAGAAAAAGTTAACCCCCCCCCAATTTTGGAAAACTAAAGTAAAAATGTCTTTAAAATGACTTCTAACTGCCTCCAAACTTAAGTTTTGAGGTCAAAATGAATGTTTTAAGCAATAAAAAGCTGAAAAATGCTATAAAATGGGTTTTTGACCTAAAATTAGCGTTTTTTACCTATTTTTCCTTCAAAATCAAAAAACGATATCGGTAAAATGCACTCCAGAAAAAAAAACGATATGGGTATCTTCCGCGTCTTTGGGGTTTTAACCCCCGAAAAGAATTTGGGGTTTAACCCCCCCACTCCGGACCAACTTGTCCATGTATGTTCATACATAACTATTGCCAAAACGAACAATAAAAGGTTGCAAATTTTTAATAAATAATAAAAAATTTTTAAAGGTTGCAAATTAATCCTTAGGTATTGTTCTTGGTACATATAACTTAATTTTTTCCCGCTTGTAAACAAATCATTGTATAAATTACTCATCATTTTTACAAACATTAGCTAAAAAATCATTAATTTCGTCTGTATGAATTACTTTAAAAGAATCGAATTTATTAAAAGTGCCGGTAGGGAGCGAATTCTCCAGGGAGCGAATTGTCCCTAATGAAGTAGGTTTGATAAGATTTGCGTTTATAAAAACTTCCGGGAGCGAATTGTCCCGGGAGCGAATTGTCCCGGGAGCGAATTGTCCGGGAGCGAATTGTCCCGGGAGCGAATTGTCCGGGAGCGAATTGGCGGGAGCGAATTGTCCCCAATTCCCAATAACTATAATTTGTGGATTTCGTATAATGAATTAAAAAAAGCCATAAATAACTAACTATAACAAAAAATCGAGCAAATAGTGTTGCTATTGAACTTTTTTTACTTCATTAATTTTTCTGATTTGTATTAGATAAACATCAGTGTTTGGCTTATTTTTTTAAATTTCTAGTTTAAAAACTTTTAGTTAAAAACTTATTTAAAAACAAAAAAATGCAATCTATAGATATCATAATATTAAAAAAACATTTATGTGGATAAGTTTTTGTGTGATAGGTGCTGTTTTTGATAAGACGCTAGCTATTAGTGTGTTGAAAATGCTTTATTTACGTAAAAAAGAAGCATTTTCCGACAGTGGGGCCCTTTTTTCATAGGCGGGTGCGTTTTTTCACAGTTTCTCAGCGTTTTTACGCTAGTGGGGCCATTTTTTCACAGGTGCATTTTTTCTAGGGTGCGTTCTTTTCTTTCCTTTTGACTTTTCCTGCCATGGGGCTCTTTTTTGACAGGCGGGTACGTTTTTTCATAGTTTCTAGGCGTTTTTACAGTAATCGGGCCTTTTTTTCGCGGGTGCATTTTAACTAGGGTGCTTTTTTTCCATTCCCGGTTTCTAAACGCCGTTCCATACGCGCATCGGAGGCAACCTTCTCCAAGGTCTTCTCTGATTGTTCAGCTGAAAAAAAAAGCTGAGTTTAATTTTGCGTTCGCTGGTTTTTGATTTTATCATTTGATTCAGTATCTTATCGACTGTTTACTGTTTTTATTAAAACTATTTATTTATAACTATTTTATGTGTCGATTGTGTTTATTTGTTATCGGCAAATCAAACTTACCTGACCTCGATGATTTGTAGAACTAAATTGACTATTTAACAACAAAATTAGTTAAATTTTTCAGTAAAAATGGTTAAATAATACAGATTGAATACCATATTTTAACAATTAATTATCAAATTACTAAATTTTAAACAAAAATTCAATTATTTAGAGGGTAAAAACTGAATAACTTTTGTATATTTTCTAAAAAAAAACGGGAATTAAAAAAAATTGTACGCTCTAATTCTTTTATTAAATGCGTCATAACCGCACAATTTTAAATGGTCCACTTCTTGACAAATTTACGAGGTCAGGCAGATATATTTCAACCATATTCTATTAAAAATGGTTTTTTAGCTTTATTTCACGCATACTATAATGTTTTCACTTAAAAATGATTTTATGATAAAAATATTGATTATTAACTTAAACTTAAATATTGTTTTTTTCGTTTTATCATTACTTACACACATTTTGGAGTCTAAAAAATATCATAAAACTAATAAAAAATGCCCCGGAGCTCCGGCAATTTTAAAGTGGAAGAAGCTCCAGAGCTCCGCCCTGAAAATGCGCAATTTAAAGCTTGTTTAAGCTTATTTTTATTTTCATTGGTTTTAATTAGTTTAAAAAAACATTTCTCAAAAATTTTCTGACAAATAATTTATGACATTACTCTTTAAATATTTATAGAAACAGTACCGAAAATAAGAGAGTGTTTTAGAGGACCGGCGGTTTCTCCGGAGCTCCGTGAAAAACGGAACTTTGGAATTGATGATTGTGATATTTAGGTTTTAATTTTTTTTTAATCTTTTTATATTTTTCGTGTTTTGCAAAACTAAATAGGTTTTTAGCTGCTTTTTGTTACCAATTTCAGGAAGACATGAATTCTTTGAGGTTGGAAATGAAGGGGTAGTATTACAAAAATTTTCAGTTTTGCTTTTGCTTATTGGGTCATACATGTGCAATGCGGTGTATACTTGTTCTTGATATAAAGAATTTCATATTAAGTTATTAGATTATCTAAAGACAACTTCTATCAGGGTGAAAATAGATGAGTGGTAAAGTAACCACTTGTTCTTCGAGAAATTATCACGTGTAGAGAAACACATGACGCGACTAAATAATAATTGGTTACATAACCGCTGAAAACTTTTTTAAAATTTTTTCCGCTCGGAGGTTTATTGCTTATTTCTTCCTGGCGGAGAGCGGTTACGCCCTTAATTTCAGCCTGGAAGACTTTAGCTTTAGTAGTTTCTTTTTTTTTTTTTGAAAAAGTTCTTCTTAAATTGCTGTTCATGCAAAACAGAACACAAACAGTGCGTGCAAAAACATATTGAAACTATAAAAATTTAAATTGATGCATTTCACTGTTATAAATTACATTAAAACGAGCTTAAAAATATTATCGTATTGTGTTTTTTGAATGAATTGTTACAAGTTTTACTTTAATATTGACGATACAGTATTTAAGAATATGCTTATGATATATGTTCAAAAACAAGGAAATCTAGAGCTTCGTCCTGTTTATTTGACTAATTTAACGTACTCGGCTGCCACATTTTACACACATTTGAAAAGTTTTAAATGTGGTCAAATTTGTTGCTTAATCTTTTTCAAAAGAAAAAAAATCATAAAATTATTACATAGTTTTTCAACTGAATAATGCCAAAACAGGCCAGACTTCGGGACGTTAATATGTGCTTTTAGGTCACAGTAGCTCCGCAAACTGCACTATTATTATTACAAATTTAATAACTTCAATTTAATATATAATAATAATAATTTCAAAGCCTACAAACGCAAAATTAATCTAAATTTCTTTTTCTTGGCTGACCAATCAGGAAAGAACGATTCTAGGACACGAGGGTACTGGACACGAAGGTACTGGACACAAGGGTACTGGACACGAGGGTACTGGACACGAGGGTACTGAGCTAATAAAAAATACGTTTGCCACAAATATGTAAATTTTTTAAACTTTAATCGTTTGAAAATCTAAATTTTAATCGTTTGAACGTGAAGACAATTAAACGATACATAAGTCGTTTCGTTTTTAATTATAAATAACATTTTTTCATGCTTAAATATAATGCAATTTAATAATCAAAAAACTACGTAAATTGTTTAAAAAACATCATACTAAAACATGAAATTTTTAAAGGTTATTTTACACAAAATTTATACCATGGGTTTTTAATAAAAACAATGATAATGTTTGAAGCTATCTCTGAAGCTTCGAAACCCTGCCTTTGAAAAAACTAAAGAATTATTATTAAACATGTTTTTTTTTCTAAATCATCTACTCGTACGAAAATACGAAGCGAATTTCAGTTTTTTGCTGTCCTTTTTATATTTAAACTCCTTTCATCGACTCTTGATTTAAATAAATGAGTTTTTTAAATAAAATCTTTAAAAATATTAACTCCTGCAAAAAAGATTTTAGCAGTAGAAATGTAAAAAATAACTTCTTGTCTTTTTAGTCCACTCTAGCTTTAGGAATTTACTTGAACACATGTTGATTATTTAAAACAAGGCAAACAAAATGGCCTTTCAAACCCCAAAAACATACAATTGTTAGATTTTTCATGTATGATATTTTATACATTTAAATCTAAATATAAAGTCATGAGTTAAATAATCCAACACCCGATCTTTGGGAGTCTTCAAAACCCATTGCACGGTAATTTTTATTTTCCTAAGCCTAAGCAAAACCCAGAAATTAAGCTAAACTTTATCATAATATTTCAATAATAGTGTGCTTTTTAAAAATACCGAATAATTTACTGTTAAAAAAGGCAAGCAATTGTTTTTCGGAAAATATTTTACTAAAATTATTTGCAATTATTTTTGCAGTTATTTTTTCCGTTAAGGCATTTTTAAGAATTCTTTTTTTTCAACATACCACGAAAAATAACCACAAAAATGTGTTGACAGCACAATCAAAGCATAACAGCAACCTTAATACTTATTATCTTTCAAGTCGTCTCATAAATTCTCAAGATTTTTAAAGCTAGTTATTATATTAAAAAAATCGCGAAAATGTCTACAAATTACACAAAAATGTTTTAATGTTATGAAATTATTATTTTTGTTTTATGTCTTCTCAATAATTTTATTTTTATAATCCTCTTTTATAAGTCAGTCAACCAACTAAATGATATTTAAATATAATAAACTATTGTTATGCAATAAGTTTATTCCGTTTTATGCGGGAAAATTATGTTTTTTGCTCGTCAGTACCCTCGTGTCCAGTACCCTCGTGTCCCCCTTGCATAATGAATCGATTTTGCTGCCAGGTTGTGGTGAACGCAATTTTTTTAAGCCCAGTACCTTCGTGTCCAGTACCCTCGTGTCCAGTACCCTCGTGTCCAGTACCCTCGTGTCCCGTTCCCGGAAAGAACACTCTCCGGGAAAAAAAAGTTGCCTCGGATGCGGGTATGGAACGGCGTTTAGCTTCCCGGTTAAAACATACAGCGAAAATTTGCATAAAATTCCTAACACGGGAAGATTTATTCTGGTGTTCACTCTAGAATAAATCATCTCCCTTGTTATAAATCATGTAACAAGTATTTGCATATTAAAAACAACATCCATTTTTTTATTTTTCACGTTTTGTTTTATTTATTAAAAAATTCATAAAAAATACTCGAGGTTTCAGATCAAAGATTTGGTGATAAACACTAAAAAAATATATTTTATTCAAATAAAACATTTGAGATGTCCGGAATACTTAAAACAAATCTACCTTTTGTATGTTTTACTTAGGGTTGGTTCATACCTATGTAAAAACGTTCTTTGGACAAAGCCCAAAGGACGTTTTTGCATACGTTTATACGCTGTGTTTGTCCTTTGGACTTTGTCCAAAGGACGTTTTTACATAAGTATGAACCAACCCTTAAAGTAAGAATTTTGATCGTATAAAGCTAAAATGTGAACCCTAAGCAAGCCTAAGCAGAAAGCTTTAATTCAAATTATTAACCGTTTAAAATATTAAGCAACATATGAAAAAAGTTACAACTTGAAGCAAATTTTGGTGGAACCCAAGGGCGTAGCCAGGGGCCTTATATTGGTTGTAACCCGCCTTTTAAGCTGGCTGAGGTAAAAATTTGGGGCTTCTAAGAGATAAAATTTTAACAAATTTTCTCGCGCTTCACTCCGCTCAGCGCTCGACACTTATATACCTTTTTACAAATTTTAAGTGGTTTTTAATGAATTTCAAAGACAATGTTTGAAAATTTTTCGTGCTGTCGCACGATTTTTATTGTTATACCTTTTCAAGTTTAACTTTAAAAAACAATGCAAATACAGCAAAAAGAATCACTTAGCACGAAGCGCAAAAATTTTTTATCGTTTTTGATGTCTTTTTTATGGTATTTTGAAAATTTTGAGTATAACCCCCTACAATTCCCCCCACTTTTTGAAAAATTTGTATGGAGTACAACAACCCCCTTTCCGAAATCCTCGCTACATCCTGTCCGCACCAGAAAAATTAAATTCTGCATATCTTCGGAAAAAACCACTTCCTGATTAAAGACAAAAAAACTTTTGCCTAAGCACAAACTAAAAATCAACCTAAACAACCAACAAAAAAACCTTAAACTTGTTTAATACCGAATTAACTGCTGAATATGAAGAAGTTTTTTTTTTGTTTTGATATTGAATTTTAAATTTATAAAAAACTAAAAATTTATGGGTACACATTTTAAAGTTTTATTTCTTCTTATTTCAATTTTTTGTCTGTATATTGTGTTTTAATAAAAAGCAAAAACTGAGGGTAAACAATGTATAAAATACTGATCGGAAAGAAATTAAACTGGTTTAATTTTTCATGTCTTTTTTGCTATACTTTGTCTTAGGAATTGATAAACTTAAAGGAAAAGTCTTTACTTTGGGATAATAATTTTATAAAACATAATATTCAGTTTATTTAATTATGACATATTTTTTATATATTCGAACAAAATTACTATGGTTGAATTATATCTGGCTGACGTCGAAAATTACAATGCAGACGTGAAGGGATCAATTAAAACTGTGCGGAAATGTAATGACATTTTGAAAAAAAACAAACAAATAAGAACCATAGATGAACACGGTAAAAAAGCTAGGGGGGTGTTTACCCCGGGTAAATGACATTTCAAAATATAGGGGGGTCCTGGGGGGATCGAACCCCCCCTAGCTTTCTATGGGGGGTCGACCCGGGGTGGAATGATTTTGAAACCTAGAGGGGGTCAGGTGGGGTCCAATTCCCGAAGCAAAATACTTTTAAACCATTAAAAGTTTAATAATAGTTTTTTATAAGATAATACTACATTTTTTTAACCATAGATGAACACGGTAAAAAAGCTAGGGGGTGTTTACCCCGGGTAAATGACATTTCAAAATATAGGGGGGTCCTGGGGGGATAGAACCCCCCCAAGCTTTCTAGGGGGGGTCGACCCGGGGTGGATAATTTTTAAAACTAGAGGGGGTCAGGTGGGGTCCAATTCCCGAAGCAAAATACTTTTAAACCATTAAAAGTTTAATAATAGTTTTTTATAAGATAATACTATATTTTTTTAAATAAAAAACGATATTCAGGTAAAAAAATGGTGTAAAAACATTAATTTGTGTTAAAAATTCACCTTTTTTTGGAAGAAAATTTAGTATAAAAAAAGTACTTAAAATTTTCTCGTGAGGGGAGGGGGGTCAAGATGTCAAAAGCTAGAGGGGGGTCAGGGTTAAAAAATTAGAAAATTCGGGGGGAGGGGGCTCCCCATAGGTGAGCACGGTCGGGGAAGCTAGGGGGGGGTGGTTACCCGGGGTAAATCGAATTTTGAATTCTAGGAGGGGGGTCCCAGGGGGGTCCGGACCCTCCCTAGCTTTTTAGGGGGGGTCGACCCGGGGTGCGAAATTTTGAAATCTAGAGGGGGGTCAGGTGGGGTCCGGTGTCCAAAGCAAAACAGTTTTAAACCAGAATAACTTTAATAATTGTTTTTTATAGGATAATACTACATTTTATTGAATAAAAAGCCATATTCATGTATAAAAAGGGTGTAAAAGCATGAATATATGATGAAAATTCACGTTTTTGGAAGAAAATTTAGTATAAAAAAGGTACTTAAAATTTTCCCGAGGGGGAGGGGGGTCAGATTTCAAAATCTAGAGGGGGGTCAGGGCCAGGGGTAAAAAATTAGGAAATTTTGGGGGAGGGGGGGCCCGCCCTAGATTTTCGTCTAGGGGGGGCCAAAATTTCGAGGCTAGGGGGGGGGGTGGACCCCACCCTGCCCCCCCCCTTTCTCACCTATGGGGCTCCCCCTGGATTTTTTTGAAGGGGAGGGGGCAAATTTCGAGGCTAGGGGGGTGGACCCCACCCTACCCTTCCCCCTTGTTCATCTATGATAAGAACGCGGGATTTTTTTTTAATTCCGCCTTTTCACAAAATACAAGAATTAACCAAATTTAGCCCGTCAAAAATTTGCATTTGGGATCCAAATTAAGTAATTTGATACATAATTATTAAAATACAAGTTTTGAACTTTATTATTAAACCGCTGAAGTGAAAAATTTTGAATAGTTTTGTTGTTAAATAGTCGATTCAATACTACAGTTATCGAGGTCAGCTAGATTTTATTTGCCTATAATGCAAATGTATTCTTTTTGTTTCCGAAAACCAACCAAATAATACTTGATTATTAATGTAAGTACTCAACTGTTTTTGGAATTAATAACAGTTAAAGTTTATGTTTATTAAAATACAAAAACAAACTTTTCTTCCTAAACGTAACATTTTAACATTCTGTGTTAAAAATGATGTTTTTAAAACTTTCCAAACAATATCTTGCGTATCATGTTTTAAATTTACGCAAATTTTTGAGGGGGGAATTTATTTTGGTGTTTGAATCAGAATAGATCTTCCGGGGCAAAGGCATAGCCAGGATTTCGGAAAGGGGGATTTCATCCATACAAGTTTTTCGAAAGGGGGGATGTTGTAGGGGGCTGTACTCCAAACTTTCAAAATACCGTAAAAAAGACATTAAAAAAGGGTAAAATTTTTTTGCGCTTCGCGCTAAGCGATTCTTTTTGCTGTTATTTGCAATAGTTTTTTAAGTTAAAATTGAAAAATTTTGGGTTTAAAAAGGTATAACATTAAAAATCGTGCAATAGCACAAAAAATTTTAAAAATTGTCTTTGAAATTCATTAGAAACATCACTTAAAAGTTGTAAAAAGTATATAAATGTCGAGCTCTGAGCGGATCGAAGCGCAAGAAAATTTTTTAAAATTGTTCTCTTAGGACCCCCAAATTTTTACCTCCGCCAGCCCAAAGGGTGGGGGGTTACAACCCCATAACCCCCACTAGCTACGCCCTTGTTCCGGGGGGAATAACTATTCTAAGGGGGGGGGGGGAATTCGTTCTGGATTAAATCAGAATAGATCTTCTGGGGGGGGAGATTTATTCTAGAGAGCACTAGAATAAATCGTCGGGGGGAAGAAAAATAAGGGGAAGATCTATTTTGCGACAGCGGAAATGCTTAAGTTGTCTATTTAATTAGGTATCAACTATCAAGTAGCTAAAAAGCAGTACGGGGGAAGGGTATTAGGTCTAAAACACTATAATTAAAACCATAATACTAACCAAAAATAAAAACCAGTAAAAATTTTTTAATCTAATTTAAAACCAATACAAGCAATACTGAAAAAAATCTTTGAAACTGCAGCGGGCTTAATACAAGTGGTCGGGCAGGCTTTTTTATTAGTGTATCTGTATACATACTACTAAATCTACTTGCTTAACTAAAGGCAGACCAAACGTAGCTGCAATGCAACAGTGTGTTCACGTGTTCATTAAACAACTATTTTCTTTTTTTATGTCACAAAATAAGATTTATTCCTAAACTATCATCTGAAGTTGATTTTTTCTTCAAATCTTTCATTTTCTTAATTCTGATTGGCTGATATGAGTCAGACTCTTAATGGGGGGCATTTTTCAGTCCAACGAACAACTGTTGCAGCCACGTTGGGTTTACCTTTAGTCTTAATGTTCATATTAAAATAATAAAATGTTATAATGCTAAGTTAATTTAATCTTCAATAGTATTTAATATTGTTGAAATACTCTTCCCCTAATTTCTTCCAAAGGTCGCTATTAAGTTATTTCATGCTGTACTGGCCCAATAATGGTTGTTGATTCCATTATAGTGCAAGATGATATAAACAACGATAGTACCATATTTGGTAATTTGTGGCATATTTTACAAACAAACAATTTTGACGCAACACATTCTATTTAGTACAATAAGTCTATTCCAAAAGTACTTTGTTAAAAAAAATTATATTTAAGTTTGATTTTACTAAATTATTTGTTATTTCAATCACTTCAAAGCTGTAAACTTGTTTAAAACTAAAAAAAAACTAAAGATAAATTCTATCAGGGTGAAAATAATGAGTGATAAAGTAACCACTCGTTTTTTGGGAAAATATCACGTGCAGAGAAACACATGACGCAACTAAGTAATAATTGGTTACATAACCGCTGAAAATTTTTTTTTTATTTTTGTCGCTCGCGGGTTTATTGTTTATTTCTTCCTGGCGGCTAGCGGTTACGCCCTTATTTTCAGCCTGAAAGACTTTAACTTTAAATTTTTTATTATATTGTCCTATTATGTCGAATAATATTCATGCGGAAAGCAAAAAAGCAACATCAAAATGCCCAAACAATGACATGTTTGTTTTTGTTTTCATTTTATTTATATCAAATTTATATGAATCAACTTTCTGATAAAAAAACTAGGGATTGAAAATTAACCGGATCAGCAAATACGAAACTGACGAAGTAATTATA
>JASAMX010010203.1:0-11177 GCA_030248175.1 Microlaimidae sp. YZB2_3 | reverse complement strand
AAACTATTGCGAGTGTCAGTTCAATGGGAAATAATATATTGCGCAAACACAAAAATGACTAAATAATTCAAATTCATATTGTGATAGGTTTTAAAATCGAAAGGTTCTTATCTAAATAAAAACAGGCGAACCCTGACTACTAATTTCATAGTAACTACGCCACAAGGATTAATACCCCGTGAGTTTATAGTGGAAACTAAAATTAGTGTGAATAATTAAAATGTATAAAATTAGGTGGAATATTGTTATCTTTAATTTCTATGCTTACTTTGTGACTCAAAAGTGAATTAATCAGCGTATTACTGTTTCCCATTATTTTTAAAATTGTTTTACGTTTATTTTACATCCACTAGTTAGAGTTGACAGTTGGCTTAATAAAGAAAAAACAGCTTATTCTTTGAAAACTTGAAAATTTTACACTCCTCACTTCTAAATTCTTTTCAAAAACGCCTCTTATTACCAAAATTATATATATATATATATATATATATATATATATATATATATATATATATATATATATATATATATACTAAACAACCTAAGCTAAAATCATACAAAAATATAATCTACAAATCAAAAGCGGTTTTACTCAACAAAAAAACTAGGCTGAGCTAACAAGCTACAATGGTATTTCCAAACAATCTATTATTATTAATATTACAGCTGTTTTTGTATATATCTTGGATAAAAACTGATAGTTTAGCAGATAATTAAGAGGAATTATTTAGTAAAAATAATGTTTTCCAATTAAGCCTTTTAGTTTTATTTTTTAATGAGAATTTTGCTTAGTTATCTT
This sequence comes from Microlaimidae sp. YZB2_3, assembly GCA_030248175.1. Taxonomy (NCBI): domain Eukaryota; kingdom Metazoa; phylum Nematoda; class Chromadorea; order Desmodorida; family Microlaimidae; species Microlaimidae sp. YZB2_3. The sequence continues at coordinate 10,378 of JASAMX010010203.1, read as the reverse complement.
TCCTGATTTTCTTACACGTTTACGAGAAGAAAATAGACGTCGTTTTTAAGACAATTGTCTGCGTATAAGATACACAATTTAGATAATAAAAACACGCCTGTGTTTGTCTGTGTGTATGTTGTGTACGTTAAGTTTTGTATGTGGATATGTATTACTGTCCGTTTGATTTAACCAAAAAAAATCAAAAAAGGATAGTCTGGCTGTAAACTAAATTTCTGTACAAAATTTTACTTGCAATAAAAACCTAGCAAAAATGGCTTATTTTTGCTAAAAAAGTTGAAAAAAATTGCGTATGTGCGATTTTTTTCCACAAAATTTTGGCCAAAAGTTTAGTGTTGTACAATCGATCATTCTTTTGAGTTATAAATTCTTAATTTAGTTGACTGTATCATCCTGTTTCCCCACGCAACGACGACCATGGCGGTCAGGATGTCAACAAATGTTAAAAATATTTTAACACAATCGAAAGGCAAACAAAAAATTTAACTTCTATGATTATTAGATATTGATATTGATGCCATATTATGTAGTGTCAAGCGTGGCGACGTGTTACTATTTCAAAAATTTCGTAAATACGGCCGGTTAAATAATACAAACACGGCCGATTTTTTTGCTTATAGTTTTCTAATACGACTTTATTTTTTTACTTAATTTTATGATAGAAAGAAAGTGGAGAAAAATTCCACTGAATTATTCATTTGCTGCGTTTTTTTTAAATGTGATAACAAATCTACTTTTATTTCAACAATTTGCGTAAAATCCTTTCTATATTATACTTCCGAAGTAATCCTATTTTTTTTTAAATTTTTAGCGATTCAAAGCATATCATTCGTCCGCTTCGTTGTCTAAAGCTATTAATATTATAGATTAGTGAACAAAATCTTGAATTTTTTACTTAGTTAGTGAACAAAAATCTAGGATTTTTTTCTTATTCACACGAATTTGAAAAAGACCAGAAATGTTGATTTGCTTGAAAAGATTTAGTCAAAATTTATTAAAGTATTAGAAAAAGCCGTTTTTACTGTTCTGCGCAATTATGTTTCGTCAAAGCATAATTTTAAAAAACACAAAAATTTACTAAAAAAATATTCATTTTTTTCTGTTTTAATTTTTTAGTGTCATAAAGATCTGGGAAGTGCGTTCCCAACTATTGACGGTTTTGATATTTTCTGGCAGTCAAAATATATTCGCAATCGTTTGGGAATCACGCTTGAGTATTTACTGTACATTGTTTTATGTTTGTTTCTGTTTTAATTTGGTTTGGGGGGTGTTTTTGTTTGTTTTTGTGTGTGTTTTTGTTGTTGTATTTGTGTTTGTTTTTTTGGTTGTGGTGTTTTGGTGTTTGGTTGGTGTTGTTTGGGTTTTTCTTTTTAGATTTATTGGGTTTTGTTTTATTTTTTTTTTTTTTTTTTTTGAATTTTTTAGAGTGTTGTTTTTTTGTTTTTTTTTGGGGGTGTTGGTGTTGTTGTTTGGGTTTTTACTGATTGTGTTTGGTGTTTTTTGGGTGTTGTGTGACTTTTTTTTTTTTTATTTTTTTTTTGTTTTAGGTGGTTTTTATGTGTTTTGGAGTGGGTTTTTTATTCTGTTTTGTGTATTTGTTTTGGTTTTTGGGTTTTTGTGAGTGGGTTAGTTTGGGCTTTTTTATTTGATTTTTTTGTGGTTGTTTGTTTCTTATTTTGAATAATTTAGCGCTTGACCTGTATATATTTGCTGTTTGTTTCTTTATCTTGCTGTTTTTTTTTTTGTATGTATTTGGGGTTTTTTTTTGTTTTTTTTTTATTTTCTGTGTTTGTTTCATTTGTCGTTTTTTTTATAACTAAGATTCAGCTGGATATATTGTTTTTTTTTTGTTCGCTTTTTATTTCTGCTAGTTTTCCTTTCATTGATTTATATTTTGTTCTTTACTTTTCGTATGTGGAAATTTTTTTGCTAATTTTTATTTCTCATAGAGAGTTATTTTATATATATATATATTTGCTAAAAGATGTCTCTTGTTTTTAATGCTGATTCTTTCTATTGGTGCCTATTGCTGATTGGCTGTGTGTCTGCGGTTCAACTTCATTTATTTTCTTGATGGGTAGAGTATAGATCGAGATTTATATTCCTAGCTTTATAACATTTATATATATATATTTGTTTCTATGTTTGCTTTGTTCCTCCTTCTTGATGTATAGTTGATTTCGATTGAGAGAGTTGATAATAGACTATAGTTCGTTGGTTATAGGATATATACCGAGATGTGACTGTACCTAATTTTTGATTTTGGAGATCGCCTTTTGAATTTGTATGGACTTTTTCGATGTTTTCTGCTTTTTTTGCGCTGGATTTTTACCGTGTTAGTTTTCTCGCGTGGGGATGACTTTCGCCTCTTGCTGCTCTTTCGCCTGGATTTTTTCGCCTGCGAGTCTGGGCGCAAATGGCTGGTGTTTTTCTGGAGTACCTTCGAATTGTTTTATTTATTTTACGTTGGATTCTTTATTTTTTACTAAAGTTTTACTCTTGGTAAAACGATTTTCCTTACCAATTTTCGCTCTGCTTTGTTTTTTTTTTTTTGTTGTGCAGTCGACTCGCGTGGAATATCGCGTGCGAATAAGGCTAGAGTGCGAAGAGTCGCGTCCTGGAACTACCTGTGTAAATAGCGATTTGGAAATGGCGTTTTTGGAAAAGTCGCCCTTTGAGTGCGACTTTTCTCGCGATTTTGTAATTTAGTGTGTGGACTTCTCTTGTGTTATATATTCTTGGTTATAGTAAGTCTGTTTGGGTATGCGTGCGTGCGTGCGTGCGTGCGTGCGTGCGTGCGTGCGTGCGTGCGTGCGTGCGTGCGTGCGTGCGTGCGTGCGTGCGTGCGTGCGTGCGTGCGTGCGTGCGTGCGTGCGTGCGTGCGTGCGTGCGTGCGTGCGTGCGTGCGTGCGTGTGCGTGCGTGCGTGCGTGCGTGCGTGCGTGCGTGCGTGCGTGCGTGCGTGCGTGCGTGCGTGCGTGCGTGCGTGCGTGCGTGCGTGCGTGCGTGCGTGCGTACGTGCGTGCGTACGTGCGTGCGTGCTTGTGTATTTGGATTTGGGTTTAGCTTTAATCTTCACACACAAACATTAATTAATTTCTTTAAAACGATTGAGTTTGGTACATGTGTCTATTTGCAGCTCGATACTTTTGCTTGGATAAATTTCACAAAACCATAACTGCATTCGACCGCGAAACAAAATAATCCATTATTTTATGTTATAATATTATAGTGACAAATGTTTTAGTAAAATTATATATTAAGTGCATCAGCTCGTCTACATTTGTCCTTGTCATAATATCTACGAAATATAGCGATACGTGGCGTTATCAGCGTTTTACCTAAGCGTTTTACATTTGTTGTCATAGCGTGTGACTGAAGCTTAATATTTTTCTGCTTTTATGGTACCGTTTGTACATATTTACTTTAATATTTAATATTTTTTTTTTTCAAATTGCATTTCGTTTTCCCGCGCTGCGATTTTTTCCGCATGTTTTTTTCCCGCGTGGGGACTGCGACTTCTTAGCGTCTATGCTGCTTTATTCGCCTGCGATTTTTTCCCTGTCGAGTCAGCTGCCCAAATAAACGAGGATATTTTATTGTGTAATTCGTTTTTTTCTTAGATGTTAACTTTTTAGTTTTAATGAATGATTTTCCCTTTTAAATTGATGATTTTCGAAGTGTTTTCTCCATTGGAAATGACTAGCGTCTGTATTTTGTTGCGCACGTGAAATCGCAGTGCATGAAGGGCATGAGTGAAGAAGTCGCGTCCCTGCGAAATACCTGTGTTAAAATCGCAGCGCCGTAGCGAAATGGCGGATTTTTGCGAAAAGTCGCGTCATTCGAAGTGCGATTTTTATTCGCAATTTTGGTCGAAATTTTAGTGTAAGTCGAACTTCCTCTTGTGTTATATATTCTTGTATAGTCTTTCTTTATCGTTAAGGCTCTTTCTTTGCGGAGTTAAAAACAATCTATATGGTCTTAGAGTGAGTGATACTTGGTAGTCGACTATTGTAACTAATATTATATTATTTATAGATATTTTTATTATTAGCTAGTGAGATTAGTTTTTTTATATAATTTCTTCTGATTCTTATTTACTTCTACCTCATTCAAGAATATTAATTGAGTTTTTTGAACCTTTTTAATTTAGACTCATATGTATTTAGCATATTAGTGCGCCATTTTTGAGGATTGAGATTTTATTTCTAGTCGCCTTTTTTTATTTGATGAAGGGAATTTTTTTTCATTAGAGACATTTCTTTTTTTAGCGGAAATATTTTATATATTATATAAAGGATTATACTCTTCTATTGAGTAAATAAAAATTTATTTGCAAAAAAATTTTTCCACATATGGCGAGGTGATAATGTTAAATTGTAACAAAATATAAATCAATTTTGTAAATGTGGTGTAAAACTATGCAGAATATTATAAAAGCTGAACTAAAAAATAAAATCTATTTTTGATGTTTTTTATTATTCCAGCTGGTGTTATTATTCTTTTAGTTTTATAAAAAATAATTCTTGACAAATTTTGAAACAAAGTCTACAGTAATAATTTTTAAATAATAAAATAAAAAATTAAAAACTTCCGCAAATATTCTATTTACAAAAAAATAAAATTCTATGCTTAAGTATAGGAATTTTTGCAAAATCAAATTCAGCAAATATATATTTTGCTGAGTGTTTTTTCAAGCGTTCTATGAATTTTTATTTTGTCTGTAAAATTTAAGAAACAATAATCATTGACTGTCACAAAAAATTGCTTGGTAGTAACTTTTTTATTAAAACAGCGCCTGTTTTAATTTTTACTTTTAAGGCTGGTTCATACTTATGTAAAAACGTCCTTTGGACAAAGTCCAAAGGACAAATACAGCGTATAAACGTATGTAAAAACGTCTTTGGACTTTTTCCAAAGGACGTTTTCACATAAGTATGAACCAGCCTTTAAAATGGCGGAATAAAATAAAATTTAAGAAAAAAGGAAAAAAAAAGTGATCTTTCGTAGGTGACTGAGCACATGTTTTAATATTCAATTGTGAGTTTAAAAAGCTCATGGTTATATTTGGTACATTTCAGGGGACACAGAGCCGGCTGACTGACCATGTAAGTTTGTATGAGGAACAAAAATAGACAACTTTAGCGTTTCTTTTTAAATAACATTTTTCTATTAAATTAAGTAATTTGATAAATAATAATTGTTAAAATATTGTATGTAATCTTTAATGTTAGACCGTTTTTGCTTAGATTTTTAAATTTCTTTATTGTTAAATAGTGAATGGAATACTTCCAATTATCAAGGTCAGCTTGGCTTTAATTGCCTATAATTCTTATCTCAAATTTTGCAGTGATTCCTCAGTAAATATATATATGGTAAGTAACAGAGAAACATCTTTGGGTACAAAAATAACAAAGGGGTTACGCTACAAACTTTATGGCATTTAAAAAAGTTAAAAAAAAAAAACGTAAAAACAATGTACAGTAAATACTCAGAGCGTGATTCGAACCCTTCGAATATATTTTGACTGCAGAAAATATCAAAACGTCAAATAGTTGGGAGCGCGGCTTCCGCAGCGCTAAAAAGTAAAAACAGAAAAAATGAATATTTTTAGTAAATTTTTGTGTTTTTTAAAATTATGCTTAACGAATTAATGGCGCAGCTTAAGACTTTTTGCTAATACTTTAATAATTTTGACTAGCTACAAGCAAATCAACATTTCTGGTCTTTTCATTGTGAATAAGAAAAAAATCTAGAGATTTTTGTTCCTAATACTATAATATTAATAGCTTTCAGAAACGAACGGACGAATGATATGCTTTGAATCGCTAAAAATTTAAAAAATAGGGATTCTTCGGAAGTATAATATAAAAAGGATTTTACGCAAATTGTTGAAATAAAAGTAATTATTATCACATTTAGAAAACGCAGCAAAATAATTCGGTGGGAATTTTTCTCCCTTCTTTTTCTATCAAGATAAAATTAATTAAAAAATGAAGTCGTATTAGAAAACTATAAGCAAAAAAATGCGGTCTTTATTATTTAACCGCACAGTTTTGAACTTTTTGAAATAGTAACTCGTGCAACTTATAATATGGCATCAATTGCGATATATTAATAATCATAGAAGTTAGATTTTTTTGTTTGCTTTTTCATTGTGTTAAAATATTTTTGACATTTGTTGAATCTGACCATCGTGCGTCCTACATGAGGAAATAAACAATTTACAGTAATTAATCAGATTTATGGTAAAAGAATGATAAATTGTGCAACACTAAACTTTAGCAAAAAATTGTGAAAAAAAATCGCGTTAAATTTTTTCAAATTTTTAGCAAAAATAAGCATTTTTGTAGGTTTTTATTTGCAAGTAAAATTTTGTACAGAAATTTAGTTTAAAGGCAGATTAATTATTTTTGATTTTTGGTTAAATCGAACGGACGGTAATATATTACATCTTAACGTACACAACATACACAGACAAACACAGGCGTGTTTTTATTATCTAAATTGTGTATCTTTATACGCAGATTGTCTTAAAAACGAGACGTCTCTTTCTTCTCGTAAACGTGTCAGAGATCAGGAAAGATAATTAAGCAAAATTCTCATTAAAAGTTTAATTGGAAAACATTATTTTTACTAAATAATTCTCTTAATTATCTGCTAAACTATCAGTTTATCAAGATATACAAAAACAGCTGTAATATTAATAATAATAGATTGTTTGGAAATACATTGTAGCTTGTTGGCTCAGCTAGTTTTTTTGTTAGGATAACGCTTTTAATTTGTATATTATATTTTTGTATGATTTTTTAGCTTAGGTTGTTTAGTGTATATATATATATATATATATATATATATATATATATATATATATATATATATATATATATATATATATATATTATTTTGGTAATAAGAGGCGTTTTTCAAAAAAGGAGTTCAAAGTAGAGAATGTTTCAAGTTTTCAAAGAAAAAATAAGCTGTTTTTTTCTTTATTAAGCCAACTGTCACTCTATAGGTGGATGAAAAAAAAACGAAACATTTAAAAAAATGGGAAAAGAATACGCTGATTAATTCACTTTTGAGTCACAAAGAAGCATAGAAATTAAAGATAACGATATTCCACCTATTTTATCTTTTTTTTAGTTTCCCTAAACTCCAGCGCATCGCTTTGTGGCAAGTATGAAAATTGATCATCACTGTTTATTTCAGATAAGACCTTTTCGATTTAAAACCTATCACAATATCAGAATTTGAATTCTAGTCATTTTTTGTGTTTTTTGCGCGATGCTTGTATTTCGATTGGAATTTTGACACTCGCAATAGTTTTAATTTTTTTCACTGATATATTATATTAATCGCCAATCTTTTTAGGATAGAACACCACAGTTACGACAATTTTTACTAAAAGTTAGATATCAACTTAGATATTAATTTTTGTCCGACAAAAGTATAGTGCGATCCAAAGCTCAGATTATGATGTATCCAACGGCAATAGTTTCATCGTTTACCGAATGTTCTATTTTGAGATATAGTTTGATAAATTTAAAGATCAAAAAACAGTTTTTGGCCATTTAAAAAATTTGATTAGCTCAGTTTTTCCTGCAATTTTATACAAAGTTAACGAAAAATAGGGGGCAACTTTTAGATGTGATTTGGAGTAAAAAGTAGTTCAGAATTTTAAAAAAATTAAAAAAATCGATGTTTTTAAAAAAGAAAAATCAAATAAAAAAATCCTGCATTAGTTTTTTAATCAAATACAATTCAAAGTATTAATTAGATTTGTGTCTAACTATTTCCAAACTTTCATTAAAATCTGAGCGAATCAAATTTTTTAATTTTCATTTAAATTTTTTTTGATTTGACGCCGAGAAACTACATTCGACACGTTTGTTTAAAAGTATTTTTTATGAGAGAGATATCAGATGGGCCAGTAGCCGAGTGGTTAACTTGTCGGACTCGTAGGTTCGAGTCTCTCACAGTCAATACTTTTAACGTCGAAAAAAATTTTCTTTTAATTTTTAACTTTTTAATTGAAAAAGTGTTTTTGATTCAAGATACACTAAATGAAAATGAAAAAAATAGAATATATTTGGTAATAAATTTTATTATAATATAATGTATTTTTGACATGTATTTTATTGGTGTCATTTAATTATTGTGGACGATAACCTTTTTTTAAGAAAAAATGAATGTCAAAAATTTATGCTCAAGGTTTAATCCGACTTCAAATTAATCTGAGATTAGCGATTGTCGACACACAGTAAACATAGTAGCAGTATCAATTAGATAATCTATTTTAACGAATTAAGATTAGGTTTAATCTCAGATTAAATCGTCACTAACTCATGATTAAATTGTTAATTTATGCTAATTTTTAAACCACCTCCAGAGGTGGATTAAAAATTTGCGGGTTTTTCCCGCTAATGTCGGATTAGTGACGATTCAATCTTAAGTGTCTTAAGTGATTAGTGACAATTCAATCTCTCGTGAAGATTAAGTCTATTAACTCTGTTAACCTAGATTATTCAATCAATACTATTTGTATGTTTACTGTGTGTCGACAATCGCTAATCTCAGATTAACTGTAGGTCGGATTAAACCTTCAGGGGCAGGTCCACTAAACGCGTGCTGACTAGGTGCTATCTTAACACGTTGTTTAAAACTCTTGTTAATGTTTAATTTCTGGGTTTTTTCTCGAAAAATCTAACAGAACTTTTTGTTTACATGGCACAAACTGATATTTTATTAGTTTTATACATATTTGTTGTATATACAAACTATTAAAGCAATAGCTCCTAGTTATGGGTTAGCGAAACTCCTAACTACGGTTTAAGGCTTTATTAAATTTTATTTCAAACAAATATGCATAAAACTCTTTATATATTAATTTATCCTATCAAAAAAAGGAGTCCCATAAATTTTCTCAAGAAAAAACCCAGAAATTAAAACATTAACAAGAGTTTCAAACAACGTGCTAACATAGCACCTAGTCAGCACGCGTTTAGTGGACCCGCCCCAGCATACCACCCCAGGTCAAATTACGTTACTAAAAATTAATTAGAAAAGATTCGCCGTCAAAATCTAACTGTGGAATTCTACCTTAAGACTTTTATTTCTTACACTTTGAGTCGGAAAGTCAGTAATTGAATTTAAAATATTGCAATTAAATATTGTAGCATCAAAGTAATTTTATCAATTGCATTATTTTATTTTCATTTTTTGAATACAACCGTTTTGAATAGATAAGCTTAAAAAACACATAATTAACCAAGTATTAGACCAGCTCCTTTTTTTCTTTTTAAAAGGTAGAGCTTCACTTATCGATTTCGTCAATTCTGTTTCTTTTAATTATTTTTAGTGCAAGAACACAAAGTAGCTTTACATAACCAATAGATTTGGAAAAATTGTTTTCAGCTAAAAATGAACCAAAATAAATTAAACTAAAATAAAACGAAATTTTAATGATATTAGCAATGCAATTACCCTCGCAAAACATTGGGATTGCTTCAAGATGGATTTTTTGTTACAGTATCGTGTAAATTTTTAATGTTTTACTCTTAAAATTTGTTTTTTTTTTATTTTTAGAGTAATTTAAAAATTACGGGACATTAGGAGCCGTAAGAAAGAAGTTTAAGGACTGTCGTCAAATTATGATAATCCAAAGCCAAAAAATAAAAATATATATATATATATATATAAAGTTCTTATTAAGAAATTGGCTTAGACATCAGGTTTTGATTTAATTAAATGACTTGAAAGTTACGATTGATAGTTTTTTTTGAGTTTAGTTTAATCTTCCAGTCTAAAATTTGAAACTTCCATATTTAATTTTAAATTTAAATTCAAGTTTAAATTAATTTTTATTTAGATACCCAAAATTTTATTTTCGCTACATTCTACATTAAGCTCTAATACTTTTTCGTCTTCCCAAGGACTTAATTCTTAAATACTCAAACCATTTCTTCGGCTACAACTTCATAAAAAACAAGTAAGAAAATTTGTGTATAAAATAGTGATGTTCCTACTCTCCAATATCATGCTCCGGAACTCCGGAGGAAAAACGGAGGGTGCTCCGGAGCTCCAGAGCTCCGGAGCTCCGCCCCTTAAATGAGCGATTTAAAGCTTATTTAAGCTTGAAAAAATATATTTTAAACGACTCTAGCTGTATTTGTAGGACTATTTTTATTGTTTTAAATAAGTTTTGGAAAAAAATTAGTTTACAAAAAAATTTTAAAAAAATAATTAATGCCATCACTCTTTAATTATTCACGAACTTAGTATAAAAATAGGCGGAGCTCCGCTCCGGAGCGGGGCTCTGGGGAACATCACTAGTATAAAATTGATGTATGTTGAATTTATGTATTAAATTAAAAATG